>APFE030884290.1:115311-131172 GCA_000404065.3 Pinus taeda | reverse complement strand
TATATATATATATATATATATATATATATATATATATAATATATTATATATATTAAACTTCCTTGTTTCTAATAATGTAATAAAAGAACATATAAAATAGATTATATTACACATACATCTAAGTATAAATAATTAAAAAAAAATACAGTATGTTTAAATAATAAAATATTACAATTTCACCGCACATTAGTTTCTTATATCACACATCAAACATTTCTTGCTTTTAGTATTAAGGTTATGCCATCCACGTATAAATCCTTAAGATTCTTATGAACTATGATTGCAGGTTAATTATTTTTGCATCAACAATATATTTTTGTTAGTTATTGGTACACATGGTCACATGCCAATCTTTTTTATTTCCAGAAAGAAAAATGTACCTTGCTATTTCAAAAAGAAATCAAATGTTATATACATATACTATCGTCGAATAGGTCCAAAAATTAGTTCAAAAGTTCACACAGGTCTCATGCCAACATTATATAATGAGGAAGCAAATATGGAGAAACCAATATTTTCATAATTTTTCAAAGTCATTTCAAATGTAATTTGTTTTTTGGTCTTCTATCCTAATATTTAATCACTTCAATCAAGGATATAGATAATATGATGGCATTAGTAGTACTTCAGTGGCGCATGCCTAGAACATCATCATGCCATATATCTCAATAACCGTGGCACATTGTATAACATATTAGAGATGTTATATTAAAATGTAAGTTATATGACATATTATACATGTTATAATATAATGTGAGTTGTTACTTTGATTTGCAGTAATGTCTAATATTTTTTAATTTATGAATAGATTTTTTAAAAAGAGAAATGGGTTAATAATTGGTGAAAGTGGTAAATGAATTATTTTAAATATGATATCTTTTAATTTTATAGAATATATATTTACCACTAAATTCATGATCCAAATTTATCTAATGCACCCTCCAATGATCCAATAGATAAAGACCCATGTGATGTGAAAAGAGTGTAACAATATTGTTTGTGTTTTAATTGGCCGACCATAGAAAATATAATAATGAAAAACATCCACTATGACTATTATCATATATAGAGAGAAAAAGTGACATTAGAAAAAAAAAAGAAAAAAGATAAGTGACACCACTGAGTAGATTGAAGCTTGTTATTCTAGTGATCTATTTAAGTAATAAAATATTTTGGATGTCATTTTAATGCTCCAAGGGGCTATTTCCATTCACAATGTTGAATGACAGTTGATATGGTATCTATCCTTTTTAATTGATTGTCGAACAAACTAAGCTTCTTCAAATGAAAGAGATGTTTCAATGGAATTGGGATATGATGGTGGGAAGCATTGTTAGAAAGCTCAAGTGAGCAGAGAAATGACAAATTGATGAGGGTAGGAGAAATAGAGCCTTCTATATCCCTAGAATTGAGGTCAAGAGTAACTTCTCTCAGTGGATGGCAATGGCTTGTGGTAGTACTAGTTCAGTTACACAAAGGGACTTCAACACTCCACTAGGCCATGGAATTAGGAAGATCCTTAGTGACGAGCTTCTTAAATTCCAAGAGGGATTCTTAATCATGAGTGAAAAGAAAAGTGTGTCCTAAAATTTTGATTGCTGCATGATTTTCAAAATAATCTAATGTCACCCAATTTTTGCACAAAAAAATGGAAAAGTCCAGATAAAATTTTTTGATTCCTGTTTTTTACAAAATATTGTAATGTCACCCAACTTCTCTTCAACAATTTATTTGTGGATATGAAAAAAAAAACCATTAAAACACAAATAAAGTTTGGTCAAGGAAGGCTTTACCATTGGTTGTGGTGATTATGGCATTGTTGCTCAACGCATGTTGTAAACAAACAATCTTCTCAATTAAATGAAGTAGCCCATCGTATTTTTCTTCCGAGAAGAAAATAAAAAAGCAAGAAATGGAGGAAGTATTTTGAAAATTATATTTCTTAAAATGAAAAAGTGGCAAAGATTTAAAAAATATATATTTTATTGACATTTAAAAACACAAAAAAGAAAATATTTTAAAAATATAAATTTCTAAAACATAAATAAAAAGAAAAAATATCAAAAGAAATTTGAAATGAGAATTTTAAAGTAATATTTAAAAATATTACTATATGGGTATCTTGTTTCTAAATATTTGTGCACAATTATTTTTTCTTAAATGTGGAAAAATAAAATATTTAAAAATTTAAAGATATTACTAATTTTTGGCATATTGTTTTTAAATATTCGTGCATAGAAACACATGTCATTAATATTATATGGGTTCAAAATTTTTAATTTCCTTTTCTATTAATGCTTAACCCCATGATTTATGCTTCATTAAAACTATACTCAACCCATGATTTACCCTTTCATTAAAATATATTCTCGGTATTCTAATTTATATAGATTAAGATTTTTATTTATATTTTAATATTTAATATTGTTTTTAGGTCAACTTGGGCATGGTTCACACGTAAGGTAGTTAAATCACATTATTAAAAAAATTCACCTATACCCAAATTAAATAATAAAATTTTGCCATGTCTTTTTAGGTGCCTAGTCACACGACTATCTCTTTTAAATTTTAAAGGATTTTGATTTGCTTACACATTTTGATGTGGAAAATTAGCTCATCCTGATCTTACATATATGGTATCACTAGTGATTATCCCTAGATATAATGTAAATCCAACATATCACGTCATTAAATATGGAAGCTCGGCTAGAAACATTAGTTCCCCTAACATTAATAGTTTTCCCTTGTCTTATATTTTTTACTTAGGTTGTGCAATGGGTCTTTTCACTATCGTCGGGGTAACTAGTGGAACATTAATCGATCGCAAAGGTTAAACACCAGAACCGTTCATGTAAAAACCATTCAAAACCATCCATGTAGAAATGCTTCGTAAACACCACAAATTGTATCATCATATGAAACTCACACGTCTCTAGTACACATGGAAGAATGTGAGCACTCCATGTAAACTTAACACTTATTGCCATTCATATCATATAGCTGGAATACCATTTCACAGGAGGTATTTAATTATCAGTCACAATAGTTGTTGGGACATCAATTGGAAGGACAAAGACTTTAACATAGTAAACTCAATTAAGAACCACCAAAGGTGATAAATCGACTGTGATAAGTAACACGAAGGATTAATTAAGAAAAGAAGAGAGTATCAATACTATGGTTTGGATGTGTAATTATGATGATAAACTTGATTAGAGACCAAAACTAGGATTAAGACTAATGTAAAAGTAGGTAAACTATAAGGTATTACGAATGAACAATCTAATTTAGTAATATAACATGTTATGTTATATAAACCTGCATATAAGAGTTACGTATGTCACACATATTATATAAATTAAAAATACAAAGAACATAGATTAACTTTAAAGCTAAGTATTAGGCTTTAAAAATGAGATATAATAAATGTGTGATATATATATAATTTATGAAATGTTGAGGTATATTACATTTCAAAACTAGGTCTCAATAGAGTACAAGACCTAGGAAGCATCGACTAGAGTCAAGTCTAGTCAAAAATGTAAATTTTGACGATTTCAAATTTTATGAACCTTTCAAGAGTACTATTATGGTTTGATGCCAATGTCAGGAAGTCCAATAATCATGAATGCAATATAAAGGAAGAAAATTAACATTGATAATTGAGCTCCATAAGACTAAATTAAGAATAATATTCAATTAGAATTTTTTTTTAGTTTGAAATGGGAGGTGTTACATATTAGTAGTAATTTCAACAAGCAACTCACATTCCCCTCAACATGCACAACTCAAGGTTAGTAAGGCCTAAAAAGTATAGGTGAGAGGAAGGATTGTTTTCCCATGAAATCAATCTTTACAGATGCAAAGTTCATTCCTTTTCAATTCTGCAATAGTTATAGTTTTGTATTCTAAGAAACATGAAATTTTTTAGTTAGGATAATTTTGCTTCAATTGTTGTCTGGGTGGGATTTTGTTGTTTTGAGCGTAGTAGGGAAATCAGGAGGGATTGCAACTAGATGAATTCAATCTTTAAAGATGTGGAATTTTGTTAGAATTATGAGTGTAATATTCATGCCTCAACACACTTATATCTATCATTAATGTATTTTTCATCATGCCTAAGGCCATCCTTCAATAATTTATTGTCATTTGTTGTAATACTAGGGAGAGGATGAGAACAACCTAGTAAAATTTGTACATGTAGACTCGTTAACCCCTAGGAAAAGCCCTTCTTGTGTATAAATACACCAAAACTTTCATTTGTATTCAATCATCTTGTGATATTCTTGATCTCCCTTATAGAGTGTTTTATGCCTAAGGGCACATATCTTCGTGCATCTCTTGTGTAGCACACATGTACTAGCGCCTCTCTAGCATACTATGGTTATATCTTTCTAGCACACTTGTCCAAGTTCATAAGAATTTGTAAATACTTGAGGACATGGCTAGAAGTTATGGCCAAATTATTTCCACACACTATTACTAGGTTAACCTTTGAATGGTTTGAAAACCTTCCCAAGAAATCTATAAAAACTTTTTTTTAATAAATATGTGATAAGTTTACGGGAATGTATGCTCTTAAACCAATCTATGTATTTGAAGTGGTTAGTATTATATAATTAAAGCAAGGAAAGTGGGAAGTTATGACCTATTTCATCCATAGATTCTAATTTTCCTTAGCTAGATGTGAGACTAAGTTCTCTCTAGATGAGCTTACGAAAATCTTGGTAGAAGGTATAAGAGAAGATTCACAAGTTGAATGTACTAATAATAAATAGATAGCCTATTAGGATGTTATCAATAAGGTGTTGGAATTATAAACTAT
This sequence comes from Pinus taeda, assembly GCA_000404065.3. Classification (NCBI taxonomy): domain Eukaryota; kingdom Viridiplantae; phylum Streptophyta; class Pinopsida; order Pinales; family Pinaceae; genus Pinus; species Pinus taeda. The sequence continues at coordinate 126,347 of APFE030884290.1, read as the reverse complement.
CAACATTAGATATCACCTCATAACTTATTATCCTCCTATTATATCTAGTGAATTAGCTTCCCTCTTAGGTGACCCACAATCAAGAGTGATTAAGCCAAAAGGAAACAAAAAGGATAAAAATGTTGCAGGGGATGGTCTTACCGATTTAGTGCATGAAGTTGTTGGTGCCACTTCTTCCACTCGTGCTAATCCACCCATAAAGAGACTTCTGAAAAATAAGGATCAACCATCTTCTTCAAAGCCTCTACCTCTACAACCATCCACTCAACCTCCTCCACCTTTAATTGAGCCATCACCACCATAGCTAGTGAAACAACATTATGAAAAGATTAGAAGGAATCCATTTTTTATTTTCCCTTTCATCCTAGCAAGTATTACAATTATCATAAGAGACCAAGGCATTCTATGAAGAATGAGTTACATACCAAAGAGTGAAGCACTTAAAGGAGTCTTATCCCCCCTATAAATTCTCGATTGGAAATATTCTCTAATTGATTTGCTCAACATCCATCTTCATCTAATCATCCTTCACAACCCTCCAATTCTTCCCAAGATACTTTTTGTAGTTAGCCACCAACCTCTCCCACTCAATATAGCCGGAAATTTGAGAGCTTGGTTCAATGTTGAATTTATACATAAGGTAGTATAATTTGTTGTCAATGTTACCACAAGAAATTGACAACATGACGGAGTTACACACTCTCAGTTGGGCTAAAGCTATAGTAACCCAACAAGATCCCTCTTGTATAACAGAAGGAATCCAAGACCACTATCCCTCTAGCTCTTGATAAGAAAAGTATTAGATACCTATGGGAAGACCCCCCTTATAAGGGTCTTTCCCCTATTCTTTCTATAGAAGAAAATTTGTCCGGCTAACATCTCTATTATGAAGTTGTGAATTTGTCCCACCTTACGTGAATCTTTAGTAGGGGAAATGTACCTAGACGTAGGAGTTTATACACCTATATTCAATACAATTGAGTCATATTAGGTCAACCATGTTGTTACTACCCCTTGACCTCCTTTCTAGGTCAAGAAAATTCACCCCTCCCTGGGAAACCATATCCATAACATGTATATCCATTGTATATTATCATTTCATCTTTGACCCTCTTAAGGCACCGAATGATGAGGAAATGATCATAGTGGAACACCCTATTTTGTACATAGAATGTACTATAGGGCCTTGCTATGTTAAGTGTTACTTTGTAAACTAGAATTGTAACCTAAATGTGGTGTCATATAATGTATTATTTATCATGCATTATACTAACATGGACATGAAAGTTGTTGTGATCGACGTCATGGACATAATCATCATTTACATTGTCACGATAATTCATGTGATTATTGTTGTTGATGATGACCTAGATGACAATGATGATAATGATGATCAGATGATGATGACTTGGATGATGACGCTAAAGGTAATGATTATGATTATGACAATGATAAAATTTAAAAATTGGGAATATTGGCCAAGGTTGTTAGCATCATCATCATCATAATCATTTTCATCATCATCATCAATGTCATCATAACGACCATCGTCTTTATCATCATCGCCATTATCATCATAATCACAATTCATGCCATAGTCATCATCTTCATTATCATCAACGTCATGATTATTGACATTGTGATAAGTTGTTGATAATTGTCAATTTCATAATAAGTATCATCAATGAAGAAAATATGATGAGTGTTGGAAAAGGGATGCAGAAGTGAACACAAAAATGGGGGGAAAAGGGATGTAAAATTGTATGAAAAGTGGATGCAACATAAGTAGATGCAAAACAAGATGCAAAAATTGACATAAAAGTGGATGCAAAAGCATATGCAATAGTCAATGTAAACTTGGACGCAAAACATGATGCAAATGTGGATGAAAAAGTGGAAGCAAACATGGGTGCAATAGTAGGCATACAACTTGGCATGAATTGTTGTTATGCAACCAACTCACAAAATAAAAGAAGAGATAGATAAACGACTTCAAAATTAGCCTCTTCGAGGGGGAAACCTCCTTTACATTACATACATGAACAATTCTTAGATGATTCAAATGACAAAACCTCCTTTCTATATATAGGAGTCTAAGGGGTCACAATATAATCTGAGCCAACGTAACAATAATAATTTAAGGGCACAACAATAACAATAGTGGGCTTCTATGGGGCACAATAATAACAATATGGTGACAACATGGGAACAACAATAACAATAAGGGATACAATGACAATAATAATGGGGTAATACACTAGTATTATAAGGAACTAATGATGAAAACAAGGAGACCCCCTTGATGAAAAGGGATTCTGGGTCTCTTCGTTTTCAATATTTGTTTACAAATCATTTCTCAGGCCTGTGGGTTATGGGCCCAAGAAGCCAATCATCGATGCTACTCTTCATCCTCCGCAGAGCTTGCAGAACTGTCTCTCCCGGTTGAAGTGCATTAGCTACACGCCTCTTGATTTTACTTATTTCTTCAGGTGAAAGATCATCATCATCTTCACTTTCTTGAATAGATTGTTTCAAGTGCTCCTCTGCAAAACGACTGTCCACCTCCACGCTATCAAGCCAAGCATCGTTAATATCATTGCCATTTCCATACTCCACATAGTTCCCTTCTGAATCGAAATAACCCTCCTCTCTCTCTTGTTTCAAATTGAATGGCTCAATTTTGATCCCATCATCCTCCAGATTCTCCTCGTCCTCCTCGTATTCCTCCTCGGCTTCGCCTATGTCGTCGAGGACTGAGGTGTCCTGTGCATTCAGTAACTCCTCGGCCCTGTCCTTGCGTCGAGCAGCACGTCTCGTAGCGGCCAAGCGAGGATCCGTAGCCTTAAGAGGACCTTCCGCACTTCCATTCTCGGCATCATCAATCTCATTTCCCGTTTTCTGCTTCTTGCCCTTGGGAAACCTCGGTTTCTTCTGCCTTGGGGTTTCATCTATGTCCGGGTCGACTCCCTCCCAAGCTTCGAGATTCTGGCGACAGGTTTTTGAAGGCTCCATGATCTCTGTGTGCTTGTTTGGTTCCTGTTGTTGATGTGCGCAGAGTAATTTTAACTCTTCACAAAATACCACCTGGATTCAACACTCAGTTGTTCACAAAAATCTACCGAAAACCCTGCATACTAACATGCCTATTTGGTGGCATTCACACTTTCATTTTTAGCAGAAAAGAAAACCAGAAACAACAAAAACATATAAAGAAGCAAGTTCACAGAAAACACTTTTTTTATTATGTACAAACTCAGATTACAATTTTAAGGCATCTTAGCCTTAATCTAGATTTTTCCGACAATTACATTTTTCCCTCTTTCACACGCTCAGGGTTTTCTCTACTCCTTCTTGCTTCTTGATTCACTCACGAATCCTTCACTTCTTATTACACATACATTCAGTTTTTAACTGATTTTTCTAACTAAAATTAGTTCATTAACCAAATCTTGCTCAAGGTTGCCTGGCTGTCCATGTGGTCATCCACATGTCTTCTTTCTCTAATTTTCTTTCATTGAGGTGTCCGGATGCTCTTGCATCAGAACTCCCGAGGTACAAAAAATTATGACCTCCTGGTCATATGCTCCCGAGGTACAAAAATTATGACCTCCTGGTCATATGCGTTTCCTTGTTATTAGCAATTCTTTGTCATTAGCAATTCTACCCACTGTTTCACTTCTCCAGTGGAACTGCCTTCTGTGAGCTGCAACCAAACCTCTGCCATAGCAAGTCCTCCCTACTACCAGATGCCCTACCAAGCTTCTCTATTGAGCTTAGTCCTCTCGGCATCTCTGCGGTTCTCTCCTCTCGAACCAATTGAGCACTCCTGCTCCAGGTTTGCTGCAATCTTCTCACCTTCACAAAATAAAATTAAAAAAAACTACAAGCTTACAAATCTTCAGCAAAAGTGTACCTATGATTTTTTTTTTGTACCTCTTCTTTCTTTGCATGCAAAAACTCCTCTCCGCAGGAAATCTTTCCCGCTCTGATACCACTTGATGAAAACAAGTAGACCCCCTTGATGAAAAGGGATTTTGGGTCTCTTCGTTTTCAATATTTGTTTACAAATCATTTCTTAGGCCTGTGGGTTATGGGCCCAAGAAGCCAATCAGTGATGCTACTCTTCATCCTCTGCAGAGCTTGCAGAACTGTCTCTCCCGGTTGAAGTGCATTAGCTACACGCCTCTTAATTTTACTTATTTCTTCAGGTGAAAGATCATCATCATCTTCACTTTCTTGAATAGATTGTTTCAAGTGCTCCTCTGCAAAACGACTGTCCACCTCCACGCTATCAAGCCAAGCATCCTTAATATCATTGCCATTTCCATACTCCACATAGTTCCCTTTTGAATCGAAATAACCCTCCTCTCTCTCTTGTTTCAAATTGAATGGCTCAATTTTGATCCCATCATCCTCCAGATTCTCCTCGTCCTCCTCGTATTCCTCCTCAGCTTCGCCTATGTCGTCGAGGACTGAGGTGTCCCGTGCATTCAGTAACTCCTCGGCCCTGTCCTTGCGTCGAGCGGCATGTCTCGTAGCGGCCAAGCGAGGATCCGTAGCCTTAAGAGGACCTTCCGCACTTCCATTCTGAGCATCATCAATCTCATTTCCCGTTTTCTGCTTCTTGCCCTTGGGAAACCTCGGTTTCTTCTGCCTTGGGGTTTCATCTATGTCCGGGTCGACTCCCTCCCAAGCTTCGAGATTCTGGCGACGGGTTTTTGAAGGCTCCATGATCTCTGTGTGCTTGTTTGGTTCCTGTTGTTGATGTGCGCAGAGTAATTTTAACTCTTCACAAAATACTGCCTGGATTCAACACTCAGTTATTCACAAAAATCTACCGAAAACCCTGCATACTAACATGCCTATTTGGTGGCATTCACACTTTCATTTTTAGCAGAAAAGAAAACCAGAAACAACAAAAACATATAAAGAAGCAAGTTCACAGAAAACACTTTTTTTATTATGTACAAACTTAGATTACAATTTTAAGGAATCTCAGCCTTAATCCAGATTTTTCCGACAATTACATTTTTCCCTCTTTCACACGCTCAGGGTTTTCTCTACTCCTTCTTGCTTCTTGATTCACTCACGAATCCTTCACTTCTTATTACACATACATTCAGTTTTTAACTGATTTTTCTAACTAAAATTAGTTCATTAACCGAATCTTGCTCAAGGTTGCCTGGCTGTCCTTGTGGTCATCCACATGTCTTCTTTCTATAATTTTCTTTCATTGAGGTGTCCGGATGCTCCTGCATCACCTAACATGCCCCTCTCCTTCAAAAAAGTGTTGTCCTCAACGCTTGAGTAGTTCTGGATGCTTGTATATAAAATTCTCATCCTCCCATGTGGAATCTTTAGCGGGTAATTTCTCCCACTTGATGAGATCCTCTGAAATTGATCGATTTCATAGTTGTTGAGTTCTTGTTTCTATGACTTCTTAGGTTCCAATATGATTTTTCCTTCCTCTTTAGGTTCTGGAAATATTGTTTGAACTGGGAGCTTGTCACCTAGAACCTTCTTTAAGCATGAAACGTGGAAAACTGGGTGCACTTGGGAAGATGTAGGAAGCTCCAATTTGTATGCCATAATACCAATATTTTGCAACAACTTGTACAAACCATAATAAGTTGGTGATAACTTATTATCCTTCTTATCTTGTTTGAGGGCCATTTGTTTGTATGGCTGTAGTCATATAAATACACAGTCACCTACATCAAAACTTCTTTTGCTGTGATGCTGATTTTTCTGTTGTTTCATTCTATTCTATGCCAAAGTGAGGTTATCCTTTAAGAGTTGAAGAACCTATTCTTGATGCTCAATGTGATTTTCCACTGCTTAAACCTTAGAATTTTCTCTTAAAGATGATGTGATGGATGGTGGATGATATCCATAAAGTGCCATAAATGGGGTCATTTTTGTTGCAGTATGGAAGGAAGTGTTATACCACCATTCAGCCAGAGGAAACTACTTGACCCATTCTATCTGTTTATCAGTTACAAAGCAACAGAGATATCCTTCCAAACATTTGTTCACTATCTCAGCTTGCCCATCAGATTGAGGATGATAAGATGAGCTATGAGCTAACTGAGTACCCATACAAGAAAATAATTCCGTCCAAAAATTTCCAATGAAAATGGGATCTCTATCACTTGCAATAATCTTTGGGTTTCCATGTAGCTTTTGTATTGTTTCCATAAATGCAGTAGCAACTGTACTGGCATTAAATGGATAAGATAATGAACAAAGGTGTTCATACTTGGTAATTATATCAACTACCACCATGATGACACTCTTTCCTTTGAACTTAGGTAGACCTATGATAAAATCCATTGAAACCTCCTCCCAACGTTGACTTGGAATGGATAAAGGTTGTAACAGACCCAGTGGCCACCAAATTTTGAATATTAGATTTAAGGTCATCCCAAAAAAATTCCTTCTTAACCCTATGGTAAGTTTTTAAAAATCATGAGTGCCCTCCTAACGGAGAGGTGTGCAATTCTAGAAGAATATTTTATTTGAGTTGGGAATTCTTACAAAGTTATAAGCAATCTTTGTACCATAACGAATCATTTTTCCAACTAAATGTGTCATATGTACTGGGATCTTCTTGTAATTTTTGAATGCGTGCCCACACTTCTTCATCATTCTTCCATTCATCCCTTGATTCGTTTATCTAACTTGGTTGATAATAGAAGTGGCACAAAGCAATGCTTCCACACCCTCATCCTTTCTTGAGAGTGCATCTGCAACAACATTATGCTTCCATTTTTTGTAGATGATTTCAAAGTCATAACACAACATCTTTGTGACCCATTTTTTCTGCTATTCTGAAGATAATATTTGTTCTAAAAAATATTTAAGACTATCATGATCCGTTTTTACCTTGAAGTGTCTTCCCATTAGGTAAGGTCGACATTTCTTAAGTGCATGTAGTATTGCCAAAATTTCCTTCTCATAAATAGCTTTTTGTAAATACTTTCCTTTGATTAGATGACTTCCAAAAGCAACGGGTCTTCCTTCTTGCATTAAAACAACACCAATACAATTTCCTAAGGAATCAAATTCCACAATAAAGGTTTTTGTGAATTCTGGCATAGCTATTATCGGTGCTTGACACATTGCCTCTTTAACATGTTCAAAGGACATCATTGCTTATAGAATCTAAGAAAATGCATCTTTCTTTAGTAATGTTGTTAGAGGTGTTGCTATTCTCCCATAATTATTAACAAATTTATGATAATACCCTTTCAACCCGAGAAATCCTCGCAGATGCTTTATGGATGTGGGAATTTTCCATTCCTTAATGGATTTAATTGTTCTAGGGTCTACCTTAACACCTTCATGAGATACAATATGACCCAGATATTCCACCTTCTGTACTCCAAAGAAACATTTGGAGGTTTTTGCATATAGTTGTTTCTCCTCCACTAGTTTGAGCACCCTGTCAAAATGTTGAACATGATCCTTTCGAGACTTGATGTAGATTAGTATATCATCAAAAAATACTATCACAAGTTTTCTAAGGAACGGTTTGAAAATGGAATTCATCAAACCTTGAAATGTAGAAGGTGCATTGGTAAGGCGAAAGGGCATGGCCAATAATTCATAATGACCCTCATGAGTTCTAAATGATGTTTTTGGAATATCTTCAGTCTTCATTCTAATTTGATGATATCCTGAATGAAGATCCAACTTGGTGAAGTAAACTAATCCATGTAATTCATCCAATAATTCATCAATGAATGGAATGGGAAATTTATCTTTAATAGTGATCTTATTGATCTCCCTATAATCTGGACACATGCACCATGATCCATCCTTATTTTGCACCAATACTTCTGGAGCAGAGAAAGAACTTTGACTAGGTTGAATTATACCAGTCTCTAGCATTTCTGCAACCATACGTTCAATTTCACTCTTTTAGGCATAGGGGTATTTGTAAGGCCTAATGTTTGGAGGAACACTTCCTGGAATCAAATGAATAGCATGGTCATGATCACGAATAGGTGGGAGGCCTTTGGGAGTCTCAAATACCTTGGAATGATTGTCCAAGAATTTTTGGAGATTTGGAGAAATAGATGATTTCGATGTGGGAACCTCTAGTGAACATAATTGTGCAATTATGCCCCATTTTTATTTCTTTAGAAGTTTTGTCATGCCGTTATATCTGATTATATTTCCCAGTTTCCTTACGATACCCCTTAATTCAACTTCCTTTCCTTCCCAAAATTTTTTCAAGAAAAGTTCTTGAAAATTAAAATCTATTGTACCCAAAGGTTGTAGCCATTGGACTCCTAGTACAAAATCAGCACCACCCATTGGAATGGAAAGCATTGGACTATTAAATACATATTCTCCCATGGATAACTTGATATTATGGCACTTTCCAGAGCAAGTTATGGTTCCTCCATTTGCAACCAACACTTGTCACTCTGGTGCTAAATATAGGAAGCAATTCAATTCCTTGGCTATCTTACAATAAATAAAATAATGGGTACTACCCGAAACAATAAACACTATTAATTTTTTCTTCTTGATATGTCCTTCTATCTTGAGAATTTGAGGAGTGGTAATTCCTGCCAATGCATTACAAGATATGGTCAGATTCAATTCTTCTTTCTCTAGGGTAGGTTCTTGGTGTATATCCTCTTCTTTTGACGTTTTTTGTTCCTTTTCTTCCTCCTCTTCACAATCTATGTAAAATAATTTATTCTCAACATACTTATGACCTTTAGTGTATTTTTTATCACAAATATAGCAAGGTCCTTTTTCTCTTTCTTCTTCCAATTGTTTTGGTGCAACCTTGTAGGTTGTGGAAGGCTAGGGGCAACAACACTTCCATCTTTATAGTTGTGAGTGGTAGGCTTCCTTGTTGCCATAATTTTTCTTTCAATTTTTCTTGCCAACTTGAATGCATTTTCCAATGAATTAGTTTCCCAAAGGCAAACCTCATGTTGGATGTTATCCTTTAAAGTCCCTATGAACACATCAATCCTATACTCCTCTCGAATACCATTTACCCTTATATTCAATTTTTGGAAGTCCTCAATGTGCTCCACCATTGAACCTTTTTTTTGAGATTTATCAATTGACTAAAGAAGGTGTTGCTCTTTGTATCCTCATAATGTGCTATCATTTCCTCTGTAAAAATTGACCAAGTGACAATTTTTTTTACGAGACCAAATACATCAATATCGTAAAAATTGATTCGATTCCAAATATAAAGTTGCAATGCATACCTTTTGTGTGTTTTTCACATTATGACGATAGCAATATTGCTCCATCTGTAGTATCCATGTTACAGGATCCTTGCCATCAAACTTCATCATATCGATTTTTGAAACATGGTGGGTGTTCGATCAAATGTTAGAGTCTATGAAATCATGACTAACATTTTTTTTGTTCTCATCATGAGTTTCATCTAATATCTTTTCGCCATTAGGAAGCATTTCTTGTAGTAACCTTGTCAAACCTTCCTTGAAACCTTTCATGCTTGCTTTTAAACCATTCTAAAAATATTTCATATTATCTTTCATGTCATCCATATTATCTTTCATGCCATTCTTCAATCCTTACATGTATGATTTTAAGCTATTCTTCAAACCATCTATCTTAGCATCCATTTTATTTTTGGTTACTCTTTGTGAGAGTGAAAATACGGTTGCACTTGGTCTCATAATTTTGATATATCATGTTGCATTTCTTCTTCTCCTTCATGCGTCATAGTTGAACTTCCAGGTTGCTTACTAGGCGTTTCCATTTTCTTTCTTCGGGGCATCAATTAATGATAATTATGCTTCACTATACCCTTTGAATCACTTCAAATTATTTTTTCAAACAAAACTTATGCAAATTTTAAAAAAGTACACAATTTTTTTTTCGCTTTGTAGGAGCTCAATATTGAATCTGTTGTATCTCTATAATTGCAGATCTTCAATGTCTAATTTTTTTCCTGTGGTATCCATCTGAGTCCTCTTTATAACTCCATAAGTCTGATCGATATTGGATTCTCAAAGAAAGAGTTATGCCCATTCTCCCACAATGACCTAATTATAGACTAGTTTAGTAGAGTTCATCCTTCATTGTTTCAACCTTCGGCCCTAAAAATTATATCCAACAAACTACAGTTCATCCTATTTTTGTCACTTTTTACTAATTTTGAATCCGACGCTCAAAGAGAAAGTGTCAGGCCAGGCAGTAACTCCATAAGGCAAAAAATGATCCGTATGTTCTATTCCATTAGGTAGGTCTTCATTATATACATGAGGGAGAGACTGTTCAGTTCATCTCTCGATGACTGTTCATATTTCCTATTTATCTATTTACATAAATTCACCCAATCACAAGGATTAGGTGTCAACATTCCCCCCCTTAATCTGAAGGATTTGTGATCCAAACTTCATTTGTAATCGTTCAAGTTTTCTTTTCTGACGCTTTGTGGAAGATGTCTGCAATTTGCTCATTTTGGACCATGTGGAGATGGATTGTTTTGGCCTCAACATGATGTCGAATCAGATGATATTTAGTATTGATGTGCTTTGTTCGATCATGGAACTTTGGGTTCTTGGCCAACTTTATTGCATAGGTATTGTCAATCATGAGTGGAGTTGATTGTACTTGTTTTACCTGCAAATCTTCAAGAATTTTCCTGAGCCACACAATTTCTTTTGTTGCTTCAACTGCTGCCCCGTATTCTCCTTCTGTTGTGGAATATACTAGAACTGATTGTTTGCATGATCTCCAGGAGACAGCTCCTGATCCAAGACTCATAGCATATCCTGAAGTAGATACCCCGGTTTCTTTGTCTCCATCGAAGTTTGAATCAGAGTATCCAATCAAGCTGAAGTCATCCACCTGTGTATACTTGATTCCAAAGTCTTGAGTTCCCTTCAAGTACCTTAGAACTCTTTTTGCAGCAGACCAATGTCCCTCACAAGGCTTTTGCATAAACCTGAAGAGGATTCCAACAGCAAACGAAATGTCTGGTCTGGTAGTAGTTAAGTAGTTGAGACTTCCTACAAGTTGTCTATACT
>APFE030884290.1:43426-113450 GCA_000404065.3 Pinus taeda | reverse complement strand
TCAAGCTTGCCATCAAACATATGAATGGAGTGACCTTGCTGGTGGATGTGGACCAAGCACAACAAGTTTCTCTTGAGCTGTGGGAGATATAGACCATGATTCAGAAGAAAGTCTGGAAGACCAGGCAGTTTAAGCCTAATTGTGCCAAGCCCTGATGGCTTGATTTTTGATTGATCTGCAAAGTATACTTCTCCATCAACATTGTCAGTGAAATCTTCAAAAAAATCTTTTCTATGAGTCATGTGGCAGGTTGCTCCTAAATACAGCAACCAATCATTTTTCCAAGAAGCAAGTGAAGCATTAAATAAATCTTCATTTACTCCAATGTTACATTGTGTCACAACATAGTGAGCATATTCAGCCACTTTACCTTTATCTGTATCATCAGTTTTACCTTTTTGTTGGTTTCGTTTCTGCTCAATTTTGTCCCATGGTAGCTTGCATGTAGAGCCATCATGTGATCCATTTCTTTTGCAGCGAATGCAGTGCAAATCTACCTTTTCTCCTTGAGAATGTCTACCCCCCCTGCCTCTGAAATATCTTCCTCTTCCTCTTCGACCACCTCTTCCTCTTGTAGAATCTTGAGCACGATGCTTTTCTTTATGAGCAAGGAACACAGCCTCTTCAGAAGATTCAGGGGCTTTCTTCTTTCCAAAAGCTTTCTCTCTTTCATCAAACCTTTTCACAAGAGAGTCAAAGGTTATATCTTTGAGATTTCCATTTGCTTGCAATGACTCAAGATAATTGGAGTAAGTAGGATAAAGTGCCTTGAGAAAAGTGATAAGAGGAATATTGAATTCAACATTAGTGGATTTGATATCATGCATTATAGACTTTACTTCAGATGAAAGAGCAAGAGGACCATTATTTTGCAGTTCAAGAGTGAAGAGTTTAATCATGAGTTGAACAACTTCAAGTGCAGAATGTGAGTCATAGAGTTCTTTCAGCCTTTGTAAGGCTTCAAAGGCAGTTGAATATGACGAAATATGGCGACTCACCTCTTCATTTACAGATGTTGCGATTAATGCATAAGCTTTGTTGTTCTTGTTTTCCAAAATGACGAGCTCTTTGTCTGAGGTAGGTTGTACTGGGTCATTGTCTCCTTCTCCGACACACACTCCTTTCCAAAACTCATTGAAAATGAGGGTGTGTTTTATCATCCGATACCATTCAGGATAGTTCTCCTTGCCAGTGAGAACTATTCCCACCATGGATATGATTGAATGCATTCTGTAAAAAAAAATTACTTCTGCTGATAGAAAAATACTTCTGCCAAAATACAATAAAATTGTACCCAAAAGGGCATTCTCAAAATATTTCAAATCTCTTCCTTATATACCAATATGGACGCCAATACCATTATATATAAGTGTTTTTCTTTAAACCTCATATAAATCTACCATTATATATGTATATGCCATATGTCCCCTTTATATTAAAAAACTCAATTACCATACGTCCCTTTGTATATGTATATACCATACCATTGATGTAATCTTTTCACCATTTAAAAATGCCATTCGGTCTTCATAAAAGGGATTTTTTTTACAATTTAAAAATACTATTTGGTCCTCATAAAATTGGATAGTGCATAGTCAATTTACCAACACATGTAATGGCTTCAAGAGAAAAACCCAATGCATGGTACTCACCATAGAAACCAATGCATTGCATAGTCAATGCAACATCAACTGTAGGTGGGATTTTTGATACCAAAGGGGGATTTTTGATAGAGATACTCCACACTTACTGCATCATACAACCCATTTTCAAATGTAGAGATTTCATAGCCCATAAAATACTATGTGCAATAGAAGAAAGAATTAAATCGTCTTCAAGACTGCTGATACTGTACTAGCATTCAAAACAGCGTATATGTGACAACTACCAAAACAACGTATATGTGATAGCATTCAAAACAACGTATAATTGGAGTAGTGTATATGAAACAGTGTATATAAAACAATGTATAATTTCAACAACTCGCTCTGAGAACACACTTGCAGACCTGAGATTTCTACGGTACAGGTTCAAGAGTTACCAACGCGGAGCCTTTCAAACCATTCCCCGGATGCGCACCTTCTTCAGCCCAGTTCATCTACTGTTGTGGTTAAACTACACGCATACGAAAACGAGGGAACAGGATTTGTGATAACGTTTTTTGGCTAATGCTGGATGAGCACCAACAACCACACGGGTCTGACCACTGGTTATGAGGGAATAGTCACAATGTTTATGGACAGTCCAAAGAACCAAAGAGTGCATGCACTGTAGCAGACAGGCGTATAGGCACTGAATTATATGGACAACAAATTTTATGGACAACGAAAATGTCAGGGATTGAATTATATGGAGAGCAGAAGAGCGGACTAGGGAGTTACAAAGGACATAAAGGATAAAAAAAGGAGCTGGCTCTGATACCATGTCAGGCCAGGCAGTAACTCCATAAGGCAAAAAATGATTCGTATGTTCTATTCCATCAGGTAGGTCTTCATTATATACATGAGGGAGAGACTGTTTAGTTCATCTCCCTATGACTGTTCATATTTCCTATTTATCTATTTACATAAATTCACCCAATCACAAGGATTAGGATCACGATTGTCGTTACACCAAAACCCGTAGGTGTTAGTAAACAGACACATCGCCAAAGTTAACGGATCCTCAAGAGGCGGTTAGTCCATGTCACGAAACACACGGGGAGCGCTGGATTATCCAGTGCCCAACATAAAGTTATGACGATTTTCCCAAGGTCACTTATTTGCGATGGAATTCGAGAGCCTGCAAAAACCCTAAATTCCTTGGATCATGTATATGAAAATATAGCGAGAAAATATTTGAAATTCGGACACGAAGTTCACCTAGATTTCCTATCAATTGGGTTTTATTTTTAGCTTTTGAATTTTCGTATAAAAAAAATTATAGCGAAAATTCCACGAGGACTTGTTTGAAGCAATAAAACCCTATAATCCAAAGCCTCTAATACCAAATGTTATGCAACCATCTCACAAAATAGAAGAAGAGATAGATAAATGACTTAAAAATTAGCCTCTTAGAGGGGGTAACCTCCTTTACATCACATAAATGAACAATTCTTGGATGATTCAAGTGACAAAACCTCCTTTCTATATATAGCAGCCTAAGGGGTCACAATATAATCAGAGCCAACAATAATAATGTAAGGGCACAACACTAACAATAGTGGGCTTCTATGAGGCACAGTAATAACATTATGGGGACAACATGGGAACAAAAATAACAATAAGGGCTACAATGACAATAATGATGGGGGAATACACTAGTATTATACGGACCTAACAATTGTGGTGAAACAAATGTGGATGCAACAACATACACAAAAAATGACACAAACTTGGATGCAAAAAGGAGGCAAACTTGGATGAAAAATATGATGCAAAAAAGGATGTAAACATGCACACAAATATGTGTACAACGATGGACACAAAATTAGATGCAAAATGAGATGCAAAACCTAATGTAAAAATGGATGCAACAAGGGATGCAAAAACATATACAATATTCGATGCAAAATTGGACACAAAAGAGGATGTAGATGTGAAAACAAAAGAGGAAGCAATTGTGGGTTGCAACAGTAGGTGGAATATATGCCACAAATTATGGTGTAACAAAAGTGGATGCAACAACAACCATAAAAAAAGATGAAAACTTGGATGATAAACAAGATGCAAAAATGGATGTAAAAGTGGATGTAAACATGGGTGCAACATGAAAAGCAAAATTGGATGCAAAAAATGGATGCAATGGAAGTATATGCAAAAGTAGATACAAAATAAGATTCAAAACCCAAGGCATAAAACCAACATAAAAGTGGATGCAAAAATATATGTAATGTTTGATGCAAATATTGGATGCAAAAGAGCATGCGGACATGGATGCAAAATTGGAATAAAACATGGGTACAACAGTAAGCGCAAAACACGACGAAAATTGTGGCACAACAAAAGTGTATGTAATGATATACGAAAAAAAAGAAGCAAAAGAAGATGCAAAAAGGGATGCAAAAGTGGACATAAACATGAGTGTAACAATGGATGCAAAAGTGGATGCAACAGAAGTCGACGTAAAAGTAGATGAAAAATGAGACACAAAACCAAATGCAAATCTTGACGCAAACATGGATATAAAAAGAGATGTTAGAGTCGATCAAAACCTGGATGCAAAATTAGAAACAAAAGTGGGTGCACAGGGAGGTGCCAAACTAGGCACAAATTGTGGTACAACATAATTGGATGCAATAGTGGACACAATAATAGATGCTAAAGAGGATGTAAATATGGATGAAAAACAAGATGTAAAAGTGGATGCAACAAAAGTAGATTCACAACTAGACACAAAACTAGGCACAAAGGGGATGCAAAAAATGATTTTAAAAAGGATGCAAAAGATGATGAAAAAGTTGATGCGAGTGCATGTGCAAAAATTGGATGCAATAGAGGATGAAAAAGTAGGTGAAACAAAATTAGGTGCCAAACTTGATGCAAAAATTGGAATAAAACTTGGTGCAAAGGATGGCACAAAAATTGGCATAAAACCTGGTGCAAAACCTATTGCAATACCTTATGCTAAACTTGGTGTAAGACTTGGTGAAAATTTTGTACCATATTTGATAAATGAACTCAAATAGCACAAAAAATGGGATCTAGATGCAAAAAAATGAAGCAAAAAGGGATGCTAATTAGACAGTTTTGTTGTAGTACCCCCCAAGGTGAGGCATGCATACATCATTATGAAACAATTTACTAATATCCCCCAACTTTGAAGTAATCTCATCTAATAAGATCCCTCAAATTTATGCATATCACTGGATCAAATAATAATGTGAATTCCTCTAGGTAACTTATGTCAACCATCCTTTGTTATACTTTACTTATTCTCACTGTGTTAATCATTGAGCCCTACTGTCAACTCAACCTTGCACGAAGTAGTTTTGTTGGGTCATTAAATATGTCCCAACCAAATTATTTATCTTCAAGGTTTTATTCGTTTAACTTATTTTATTTCGTATTATTCTTAGTCGTTCCCTCATTAGCATTACCCAAAAGAGTCATGCTCTTCTTTACAACATCTTCTCTCCTGGTGACTTCGACATTCACTATGACATAATGATCACTCACCCAATGCTTCCGCTAACACCACTTTATATTTCCCTTAGATCTCTAGGTTTTGTAGGAATAATACTTTTGTTCTTATACTTAGGACTCAACCTTCCTTTCCATTTGATTAGGTACTAGTTTGTTATTCTTGATCATGATACCTATGGATATGCATGGTCACCTTCTTTTTGTTATCCTCCTTAGTACACATTTTATTATTATACTTCCTTTCATTATCCAAAGTGAGTGTTAGAATTGAACCTGGGTGGGGCAAATAATAACCATTTTTCCCAACCACCTAACATAACCCCAATTGACATTCTCCATATATATATATATACATATATATATTTTTGTTAATATAACTTATTAGTTCATGGAATGGTAGGACTATAGCAATCCTTAGTTTAGCATAGACAGATTCAAAGTTCTAATGTTTAATTTTGAAAAAAATATATTTGTTTTTCAATGTTATTGAAAAAATTAATTTTCAAACATTTGATTGGACCATAATTATGAAGGTCTTATTGCATCCTTTATGCCATGTGGATAACTGCCTCAATTTTTTTTCCTATAATTTATGGATGTAGTTGCAATATTTATGCCATGATTTTTAAATATTTGTGCAATGTTTTTTCATTGTTAAGCCTCATTTAAAATCCATGAAAATAGCTGATATTAACTTAAATAACCTATTTACCATCAATTACTGCCTACCATATTTTAAGCAAGTATTTGCATAAAAAATGAATAAGAATAAGATGGAAATAAATTGTTTGAAATTTTAATTATGTGATAGTTTTTAAAAAATCCAATATTATTGATAAATAAGGAATGGAAAAATAATTTTTTTAATAAAGATAATGAAATAAAGAGGAGAAAGTGAATTATGAAACTTGGAAAAAGTTTGTCAATATAATTATTTGTCTGGTTATATGTACTTTGTTCTCACTTTTTTTGGTTTGTAAAATATATATTTTTATGTATATAATTTTTCTTTTTTAGATGTAATATTAGTTGAGATTTATTTATAAATTTTGTAAGACATATTTTGTATTTATTTATATTTTTATAATTAAATTTGGTAATATATATAATAAATTAATGTTTGTCTTTTTAAACTTAGATTAATTAGTTTGTATTTTAATTCATAATTGTTTTACTAAACACAACTTGTTAATGTTTTCAATCTTCTTCTATGATTCTTTAACTAACTGTATAACCCATACAACTACTATATAAAATTGTTGTTACCATTTTTTTCATTTACTATTTATAGAATAGATAACCTTCTTCCAAGATTAACTAACTCTATAGCTCAAACAACAACTATATAAAATTGTTGTTGTTACTATTTTTTTTTCATTTATTATGTAAAGGATAGAGGGCATTCATGCTCATAGTTATCTATTTCTCTACATAAGAGTTTTAATAACAAGCTTAGATCCATCTTAACCCCAAACCTATCAAGCGCCGAGAGGGATCAAATCTCCCTAGGTGCAAGCCTATTTTTTGAGTGCAAAACTTAAAGAAAAGTTTGCATCTTGAGAGATTTGATCACTCTCGACACTTGATAGATCTAGGGTTAAGATGGATCTAGGTTGGTTATATAATACCTATATTTGTATCTATGTGTCTCTTTCTTATTCCCTCTCTCTATCTCACCCCTCAAACATACACACACTCTCTCCATATCTATCTCTCTCTCCCTCTCCTTTCCTCTCCCCCTCTCTCTTGCCCTTCTCTCCCTCTCACTCTTCTCTCCCTCTTCCCTCCCACTCTTCTCTCTCCCTCACTCTCTCTCCATCTCTCTCTTATCACTCCTTCTCTCTCTCCACCTTTCTCCCTATGTGTATTTCTTCTTCTATCCATCGCTCTCTCCCCCCCCCCTCTCTCTCTCTCTCTATCTCTCTCTTTTGGGTCCTATCTCTTTCTTCCTTCCTCTCTCTGTCATTCTCTCTCCCCTCCCTCTGTCTCACCCCCCCATCATTCTCTCTCTCTTCCCTCTAACTCTCTCGTTATCTCCCTATTTACATGTTAATAATATCCACCATAAAGTGGGGCTGAAAATTCATGGTTAAAAATCATGTCATATTTTTATAAAATATTTTGATTGTGAAATAAGTTATGGTTTTTGGGCGTCAAGTACCACTAGCACAACCAGTTGAGGATGGGTCTCGTCAGCAAGGCAACCCAGGATCAAACCTCACGGGGGGTGGTTGTGCCCTGTGCTAAGGGGAGGAGACATGTTAAAAAATCCAGTTAGCTAAAGGGCTGGTGTGGCCCAGGTCGGGTGCGATCCCTGGGTGACTTTGAAGGCTTATATGCCCCCGGGTCTCGACTCCTCAAGCCACAGGTCAAGCCTGGAGGATCGCAGACAACTTGACAAACAAAAAAGAAAGTTATGGTTTTTGGGCATGTGATATTGATAAGCCATGGTAAATCAAAATATAACAAATTGACTTTAGCTTTAACTTTTTATTATTAATTGACCCAACATTTAAATGTTTACGGTTTTATATTACTTTTAAATTTTATTTATTACTTTAAAAAAATATTACTTCTAATGTTTTATTTTTTATTTTTTGTAATTTAACCAACATATAAATGTTAAATGCTAAACATTTACACCTACATATCTACCCCTATATTAGGCGAACATTGACATTAGATTAAATTTGTTAAATGTTAAATATTAAACCTTTACATGTTAAACATTTATGCTTGACATCTACCCCATATTGGGTTGGACATTGGCATTAGATTAAATTTGTTAAATGTTAAATATTAAACCTTTACATGTTAAACATCTACGCTTGACATTTACCCCATACTGGGTTGTAGAGCGCATCTCGACGCAATAACAATCATATTACCTAAGAAGATAATCTCACTATTATATGAAATGATTATATTTTTATCACAAGTATTTTTATGATTTAATAATAACATATCATCATTCATATAAATTAACAATAACAAAGCATAACTTCTTATATGCTGCTTCCTCTGTTCTTTATGATTCATTTTTTAACTAATTTGTATATAAGTCTATAAGTCCAATAGAGGAGACATTCTTATTTCATTTCTATTATACTCTTGATTTTGACTAGTCCTAATTTTATCATTTATTGGAATCCTCAAATTTACAATGAACTTTTCATATAATTAGAATGTAGCTCTTCTCCACTCTACTTGAATTCCTACATTATCCATCATTTTTCAAATTTATTAGACAATGCATGATAATTTTTAGAAAAATCAAAGAAGAATTAGTAAAAATTGCTTCTTCATCTCCTTTTCAAAACATCTACAAGTTATAAGCTGGTCAATGGTTGAATGCTTAGGCCAAAAGAAATCCAAGAAAAAACCCTCACAATTTTCACATTATTAATCATGCTTAGGCCAAAAGAAATCCAAGAAAAATCCCTCACAATTTTCACATTATTAATCCCTACTTAGGCAAGAGTCGAGCATCATGTTAAGTGTCACGCCAAATTGATTAACACTATGTAATTGTGCATTATGCTAAACAATTTGTAATCCATATCTATATGAATGTTACATCCATTTAGTTGTATATGCACATAATGCAGATATGATTTGAACAAGTCCTACCAAAGCTACTACTTAGTAACTGAATTACAAGAATTTGTTTTTGTTTTTTTAAGAAAATATGAATAATCAAATTGTCATATAAATATGAATACAATTGTGCTTTGTAAAATAATTTTATAGAATAATAATTTTTTATTAGCTTACATATATTAAAAATATATATTAATATTCTCCATATTATACTAATATCAATTTAAATATTTCATAGTATGATTTATATGTATCATGGTAGCAGTTTCTATATCCAAATTTTGTAGCAACATAATCCTTAATTTCAATGTGAGGGACTATGTTGTGTTGCAACACTTATATTGTAGTACAACTTTCCTATTAGACTTAATAAAAAATGATACTATCAATTAGAATTTAATAGGAGAGTAAGCTTATAAGTCATTATATTATTGCTTCATCAATATAATATTTGTATAAATGGTAGATATTTATTATGTGACTATGAGGTCTCATACTTGTTAACTAGTTACTTTACTTCAAGTGAAGTTGTTACTGAATCTAAATATTAATACTAATTTATAAGGTTGTTTGGTTACATAGTTGGCATTTTCTTAATTATAACATTAATAATTTCTTGCCTAATATTGGGCAACAACTGACATAAATTTTGGTGAGTGCTAACCATGATAATTTCACATATTTATATTTATTCCTACCTAAATTTATATAAAGAATTACATAAATTAAGGTGAGAAAATAACTCTGCGTAAATATATTTAATTACTTAAATATAAGAATGTCTTAACTAACTTTTGAATTATTTCCAACACAATTCCAATAAACTAAATTTACATGATTATTCTAATTTAACATTATATTTACATTGTGTAATTAGGGATACTTAATTTATGGGATATCATTATATTAATATACTTTTAATATAGAATATATTTGTGTGCAAGGAAAATTTTCCATTTTAGGTATGTTATACTTTTAATATAGAATATATTTGTGTGTAAGGAAAATTTTCCATTTTATGTATATTATATACACAAACATTATGGCTTCATTAAATTTGACTTTAAGCTGGGGTTGGATTAAAAAACCACCCAAATATATATATATATATAATATATATATATATAATATATTAATATATAATTAAATTTGTTATGAACCATTATATATATAGTTATGAACCATAAATTTCGAATTGTCCAATAGAAAGTATTAGATACTTTGATATAATTGTTTGCTATTACGAGTTGCTTTTTTGGAGTGATATAGATTTAGAAAGATATGATTGTGGAAGTTATAGGGAGGATTAAGAATGACTTAGTTTATATTGCAATAACCCAAAACGTTATGATCATAACTATCATAATGGTTCAACTTTGCGTAGATGACTCCCTTTCGTATTTAAAATTAAATTTCTTATAGTTTAAGAGGGTCATGTTTTCATGGACGATAATATTTTTTGGGTATTTTTTTTTAGGGGTACGGTTGGAGGGTGATTCCCTAGGGGTTGGGAGTCTATAATATCCTTATATTCGACTTTATGTTGTTACTGGGTGGCATCTTCATGCATATTTCCCTTGGATGTTCACTTCCCTTGTGCTAGAGATTTTGCATATTTTTCTACTTTTTCTTGTTGCACTCTATATCCTCTATTTACTTGTTGTAGGACACTGTTGGACTCCGAGAAGGAGACTTCATGTCTTCTTGGAAAGGATTTCTTAAGATATTAAAATCGGAGGTTGATATTGAGACTGGGATTCAACAAGACTAGTTGAAAGTCCTTTATCTCTGGCATAAATGGGTTGCTTCGTTTTATATCTCATGTCCATGTAAAGACTTAAGCTTTAGATGTTGCCATAGATGGTGGAGGTGTTTGGGGTGTTGGTGTTGTTGTTGTTGCTAACATATTTTTCTCTTGGTTTCCTCCCGGCCCATGACTGCATGGTTACTACTCCACTTGTCTCGGACATGGTTTCAGAGTGGCTTATTTTCGTCATTTCGTCCTCTCCTGCTTCACTACTGCCGAAGGTATATTATTCCTGCTTATGTGCTTCCTACGCTTTTATGGTTCCACTGGTTAGGGTTTGTATCACCTTTGGTGCTTGGTGGCTTTGGGGTGGCAAGTCACCTCATCGATGTCTACTGACACATTACATTTTCTCGGCGATAATTTGAATTTTTCTGACGTTCGAATATTTTCTTGCAGTCCATTGATCTATTTTTATGATTACATCCCTGGCTGATTTGAATCCACTACGTCTCGAGGGTGGTGGATTCATTGGTATCAATGGGGAGTTTTAAATGGGTTGGTGGACTTTATTACTGATCGGTACTTTTTCTCTCATTCTTGGAGTGACTTTTAACATTATATTCTTCTGACCCAGGGTCGGTGAGATCTCATACCTGGCTGATCCCTCGAGTTGTGGGAGCCTACATTTTCCATTTTCTTTTTTTGCTTAAGCGAGAGTGGGTCCTTCTATTCAATTATCTAAAAAGGTTACATAATGTACATTATAGACAAGGGAGGTGTGGCCCACCCATATGTCGAGCCAACCATAGCCTTCGTTATCGAGACAACATCTCAAACAATGGGCCGAGGGCCTACAAAACATTACAAAAAGTCCTCCATAGACCATGCGATCTTCCTCCAAAGATCTAACGGTCGAGAAGCGTTTCGGGTGGCTAACATGCTCACCCCTTATCCTCTAACTTGGATCCGATGAGCCCAATAAACCGAATTTAACAAGCATTTCGGGTCCATCTGGGGAGATAACCCACGAGCACTTTACCTACCTGAAATCCACCATATGCACGCGATCTCGATGAGGTTGTGCGACTAGCACGGAACTTAACCACTGAATCAGACCCAAAGCTAGATTAATATCCTGCCTAAGTGATTTCAGGTTCAATTTTCTTGTTAACGTTCTTGCTGTTATCCACGTGAAATGCATGGGATTGCTGCGATTTTTCCAACCTGCCACTCTTTTAAATGAATCCTTGTCCCAATTAATTAAAAGGCCCTTCTTAATATAATTAGGGTCCGTATTCTAACCTTATTGTAATTAGGGTCCATAAATGTATCCTTGGCCCAACTATTCCTGTTTATATTTTCCGGCCTGAGAACCATTAGTTTATTTAGTTCCAGGAGCAATTTCTGGCCCGAAAGCCAAATGCAGACTTTAGAGGGGTACCTGACCTCCTGTTTGCACTTTTCCATATAGTGCTTCCCCATGTGGACCTGAATTCTTTTGTCTCCCTTAGTCTTCATCCTACTTATTTTCCTTGCTCTGATAGATCTCTCTGTCT
Organism: Pinus taeda; assembly: GCA_000404065.3. Lineage (NCBI taxonomy): Eukaryota > Viridiplantae > Streptophyta > Pinopsida > Pinales > Pinaceae > Pinus > Pinus taeda. Next base: position 101,421 of record APFE030884290.1, on the reverse strand, counting down.
AAGGTCGCTTGTCTAGAACATTCTTCCCTCAAGTGTTCTTGGGGAGTCCCTATCCAGTCATATCTTATATTGCTTTTGGAACAGAGCACGCCTTCATTTGCCAAAATATCCGCTAATATGTTGGTTGTTTTGCGCACATGGATAAAAATAAGGGTTCTCATGTTTTGCAGGTGGGATTGAATACGTTGATAGACTTGTAGTAACCTCCAGTGTCTCAACACTTTGTCTGGTGCTGAGCCATTGCCAATTTTCTTGACCGAATTAATTATCAATTCGGAATCAGCTTCAATTATGATCTTATGTAAATTTGAGTCCCTCAAGATTTCTTGGCAATGTTCCATGGCCATGAGCTCTGCCATATTATTGGTGGCCTTCCCCAAATGATAGTGAAAGATGGTTTTTATGAAACCTCATTCATCTCTTATGACTCCTCCATAACCAGTCATACCAGGGTTCCCTTTTGAGGCTCTATCTATATTGCATTTCATAAAACCCTGAGGTGGAGGTTGCCAGAAGTCCTTATCAGCTGTTATATGACTTACTGTCTTGTTTGTGCCCTGGGGGAAAAGCCCCTGCAGACCCAAATTTAGAAGTATCTGCTCATCCTAATCTTGAGGTTGGTTATCAAGGAGGTTTTTATGAGGGCTCTTATAGTCTCTTTGAGCTGTCCTATGATCTGAGTCATGATGCTCTGGGGTGACCCAATCCTGTTCTTGAAGATTCTATTGTTGCGTTCTTTCCAGAAATCCTGGATTATAAAGCATGGAACCAAAGTCCACGCTTTGTTGATTATTTCATTTGCAGAGAAATTTTTCCTCCAATTCTTCAAAGTACTGGTGATGCTGCCAATGCCCCTGTCTGTTTGTCTAAAGATTGAGGTGAATGGGCAAAGGTTGAGAAGGTGTTCCATAGTTTCATCTTGTAATTCACATAGTTGGGATCTAGATGGACCAACTACCCCTCTTTTCCTGAGGTTTTCCCAAGTCAGAATTTTCTTATGCTGCACTAACCACATGAATAGTTTATTTTTCATCCCGTTTTGGTTCTGCCATAGGTCCTTCCATACCTTATCAGGGTTTGGGAAGTCAAGCCTCAAGGCTATTCGCTTGGCCTCTTTGAGGTGAAAGTTACCTTCATTGTTTTTCCCCCATTTTAGTTGGTTTGAAGATGTTGATTTCAGAATCTTTCTCTGTTCCAAGATGACTGTAAGAGCTTCTGCCTGGGCTTTCAATGGGGAGTCATCACTGTAAACTAGGTTCTTCCATTTTATCCATTTTCCATCACTTCTTTCATGATCCCAAAAGTCATTTACTCCGAGTAACCCTTTGTCGTCAATTTCATCCTTCAGATTGAAAAAATCTTCTTTTAACAGTTTAGGTTCCTGTTGCTAATTATCCTCCCAAAACCAAGCAAGGTTTCCAACTCTGATCTCCTAGAAACTGTGTTTCTAAACTATGGCTCTATTCTCCCAAGCTTTGTTCCAAATGTGGGAGCCTTTGATGAGTTTAGACATCCTAATGTAATCCCTTTCTTTCCAATTCCTCGCATATTTTTGTTTCCATACTTTGACCCAAGGGGAAACCGATTCTTTTAGCCATCTCCACCATAGTTTTTCCCCCAAGACTTTGTTTAGGGTTTCAGGATCATCAAGTCCCAAACCTCCACGATCTTTGGCTTACATATTTTATCTCAGGCTACCAAAGCCCATTTCTTTTTCTCTTCCCCTTTGCCCCAAAGAAAATCCCTTTGGATATTTTTGATGTGTTGCATTACTCCTTTAGGAGTTGGAAGGGCTGAGAGCATGAAGATGGGGACAATTTGTAGGATAGATTTTGTACGCACTAGCTGTCCTACTAAATTCAAAGACCTATTAGTCAATTTCTAGATTTTGTCCTATAGTCTATTAGTAACCGGCTCCCAAACTACCTTGCTCAGAGGTTTGTCTATTAGAGGTACTCCCAAATATTTGGAGGGTAGCTTATCTCTTTGGAAGCCTAGAATTCTGGTGAGGTTTCTCTGAATAGAAATATTAGTATTAAAAAAGAAAATATTTGATTTGTTTAGGCTTATCTCTGTCCCCACAGCCATAGCAAATTCATTCAGGATTTGTTTGAAGGTTTGAGCTTCCTTGACGGTGGGTGTACCCTGCAGCATGGTGTCGTCCACAAATTGTTGATGGGTCAAGGCATCCCCATTTAAAGTGAGTTTAAGACCCTGGATTTTGCCTTCTCCTTTGGCATATTTAATCGCATTGCCTAGCCCTTTGATCATGAGAATAAAGAGGAAGGGTGAGAGTGGATCTCCGTGTCTGAGTCCTCTCGAGGGCTTAAAGGTCTTGGATGGTGAGCCATTTAGCAGGATTGAAAAACTCAGGGTGGTTACAAGGGCCATTACCCATCTTATCCAGTTATGGTCAAAGCCATATGTTATCAGTACTTCCTTGATGTATGCCTAGCTCAGCTTATCATAAGCCTTTTCTAGGTCAAGCTGAATGATCATACCTGCCTGCTTATTGCTCTTAAGTGAGTGAACCACCTCGTGAGCTTGAATGATTGTATTAAGAATTTGACTACCTTCCACATATCCAGTTTTCTCCTCAGACATGAGAGTTGGGAGCAGGGTTTTAAGTCTGTTCGCAATTACTTTTGAAATAATTTTATACACCATGTTGCATAATTCTATGGGTCTAAATCTATCTGGTGTGATAGCATTCTCCTGCTTTGGAATCAGGGCTATGAAAGAGGTGTTGAGTGCCTTCAGAACATTTTTGTTTTTCCTTGAGTCCTCCACCACATCAAGGATATCTTGCTTAACTATTTCCCAGCATGCTTTGAAGAAGTCAACATTGAAACCATCCAGACCCGGAGCTTTCCCATTTTGCATTTCGTTGGTGACTTCGCTAATATCCTCTTCATTCACTGGCCTGTTAAGATTATAACTGTCTTCTCTTGTCACTAGCTTAGGAATGTGCTTTGTGAAGTCCTTGATGAATTGTGATCTGTCTATGAGAGGCTCCTCGGCTATGCCTTGGAAATGTTGAACTAGAACAATTTCTATTTCTTGGTGTGTAGTGAGTTGTTTTGCTTGAGTATCTTTGATTTTTGAAATCCTGTTATGCGACCTATGATCCATGGTAGATTTGTGAAAAAAACCTTGTATTCATTTCTCCTTCTTTTAACCATTGTACCCTCGATTTCTGTTTCCAGAAAATCTCCTCTTGCTTGCATAAGCCTTCCCATTCTTGTTGAACATAATCAACTTGTTCCTTACTCTCCTCGGTGAAGCACACTGTGATGACGGTTTGGTTAATTTCTTGTAGTTTCCGTTCTGCTTCTTTTTTGGCTTCAAATATATTGCCAAATTCATTCTTATTCCAATATTTAAGCCTTTGTTTGACATGTTTCAATCTCTGATGCAGAAGGAACATTTTAGTACCCTGAACTTGTGTATCTTCTGTCCACCATCTTTTAATATTGCTGATGAAGTGAGGATGGGTAAGCCAAATGTTTTCAAACCTGAAAGGTCTATTTCTTGGAGTTCCTGTAAAGGACGCTTCAAGTTGAATAGGCCAGTGGTCCGAGCCTCCAAAAGGAAGCATCATAGTTGCCAAGTTATGGCCTGTGAGGATGAGGTCCTCTGAGATAATGAATCTGTCAAGTCTACAGGCCACTTGAGACACTCCTCCCCTCTTATTATTCCAAGTAAAGATACCATTACTTGTCTTTGTATCTACAAGCTTCATGTTGTTTATGAAATTTTGAAATGCTATAGAATCTCTGCCTAGTGATATGGTCCCACCTTTTTTTTTTTCTAATAGAGACCTTATCATATTGAAGTCCCCTCCCAGAATCTAGGGGATACCCGAATGTTTTCCTCTTAACTCCTCTAAAGAGGTTAGAAGTCTGAGTTTATCTTTCGACTTTTGTGGACCATAAACATTTGTGAGCAAATAAACTTCCTTGTCCCCCAAAGTTTGGATGACCACTGATAGATAGTTCGTGGATGCTTCAACATCTAGGATACCAAGTTTCTGAGGGTTCCAAAGTGTGAGAATTTCTCCTGTTTCTTTGTCTACTTTAACCTCTAGATATTCATATTTGATCAACCATTTGCTATGTATCTCTCTTATTTTTTCTATTGAACATTTTGTTTCCTGGATAAAAATCATATTTGGTTTTTCTTCTTTCATTCTATTGCTAAGATTTCTTTGTTTCCTTTTACTTCCTAGACCCCTAATATTCCATGTTGTGAGCTTCATTAAGAAAGATTTGTAAATGAGTAACTAGTTAGGTATTTCATCTTACCTTAATTGATCATGAGTTTTCCACACTCTATCAGCAGCTCATTCTATTTTTTCCTACCTCTTTTCCTGCCTGGGTTCTTAGGAGCTTGTCCTGATGTTGCCTCCGTCGTTTTAACCCCTCCGTTATCTTGACAATCATGGTTTCTTTTGACCCTCAAAGCTTTTTCCTGAGTTCTCCAGAGGAATAGCTGTTTCACTCTATTAAACTCCTCTTGAGGTAGTGAATCCATTCCCTCGGTAGTTCCCTGCTCTAGGAACTTCTCCAGATCGAGATGCGCCCTTTCAAGAATATCCTGCAGTTCATGATCCCCTGTTCCCACCTCGCTCGGGGTCATCTCTTGGTCCCTGTCAAGTTCCATAGTGTTCAGTAGATCCTCCTTTTGTTGGTTGTTTTCAGGTATATCCTCCATGTTATCATCCTTTTCCTTCTCTGCAGGGTTGTCCTCCAGTATCTGGTTCGCTTTATTGTGCTCCAATTCTTCTTCTAATACCTTGAACCTATCCTGACTAAACTGCTTTTCCTCATTGATTTTCTTCTGGTTCTTTCTCCCTCCTTTACCTCTGTTCCCACTTTGTTAAAGCTTTCAGTTTCTTTCCCTGAGGTTGCTTTAGTTCTGCTTTCCATTTTGTTTAAGGGGCAGCCTCTGAATAGATGCTCGTGTTCATGGCATTTGCGGCATCTAAAAGGAACATGCTCATAGTCCATCGCTTGCACCCATTCTTCATAAAAAACTTCTAGAACTATTTCATCTGGTAGAGCTCCAGAAAGGTCCATCTCTACGCATATACGGGCAAAGGAGGTATATTTTCCTCGCATTGTGGCCTCTGATATTTTTAAAAAATGCCCTAGTTTATTTCCTATGGCTTTTAATGATTCTAGCTACCAATAATCTAGAGGTAGGGAATAGAACCTTATCCATACCGGCACCCAAGTGAATGTCTCACGCTCTGAGACAAAATTCATCACCCAAGGCCGCATATAGAGGCCTGCAACAACATAGAAGTATGGACCTCCTTCAAACACCTTGTCTTTATCCTCTATGTTTGTAAAAACTACAATGAAGAAACCCTTGGATCCAAGGTGTAGATCTATATCCCCCTTAGGTTTCCAATGATTCTTTATCCATGCATGTAAAGCCTTCTCCATTGGCCATAACCCTATGAATTTACAAATAACTGCATAATTCACTATGTGCTCCCTATGCACCTGTAGCGCTGGATTACTTAACACCACTTGGGGTGTGATGGTTGCCATAGGCTTACATGGTCTAGTCCGATCTCTGGGGTCAGTGTTCTAATTATCTCCTCCTATTCGCTTCTCTCGTCTGACATCTTCCTGCGTATCTTCCTGCCCCTGTGAGCTTCTGTTTTCCTGTTTCCCTCTTCCTAAAACCCTGGTTTCAGCCTCTAGTGGTTTCTTGAATCGATTGGAGACTACCTGATTGTAGGAGGGAGTGGAACTCCCCCCCTCTCGCCTCTCCATGGTGCCCAACACTGATCTTCTGCTGTAAACCCTAGCTATGCGTGTTTTCTTCTCCTTAAGAACCGTCGACACCTACATTTTCCATTTTCATCCCTATATATTATCTGTTTATTCCTTCCTCCACCTTGTCTATTTCTGGTAAGTTACATCCATTATTTAGCTATTTCTATCGATGGAGATTTTATGCATTTATGTTCGACATGCACATTCTTTGCGGGTGGTGGGAGGGGGATTTGGCTGGTCTGTCTTGGGTAGTGGTCTTTGACCCTTCTCCCGACTTTTCTCTGGGAGGGCTCCCTTTCATAGCTCATCTACTAACTTATTTGTCCTTACAGCAGTTGGGTTTTGACATTGGACTGATTTCACCCCCCACCTTTTCGATTCGATCGACTACCACCTAAACTCTCCCTAGTACTAATCATGGCCCACATGCTGTATTTCATTGCTACACTAGACGTCGACATTTACTCACACGAGGCTTTCATCCAAGTCACCCTCAATGGTGAATGTGCACATCTCATTGATAGACAGACTGGGGAGCGACATATTCCTTTGGAACATCTGACCTTCCTCTCTTCAAATGCATGTCGTACAAGTGGCTCACATGCAAAGATTAGGATTTACGACCATACAAAACTCGATGGTGGGAAATGGATGGGGAGGAGGGCTCATGGAAAGGCCATCAACCCATCATCTGAGACTAAACTTTTGAGCTTCGGCTACGATGTGAAGTGGGATAGAGTTATAAGTTTACAGAAGAGAGCACTGGTCAGAAGATGGCTTTTCATTGATTTTTCGAAACAAGATATGCAGGAGTGGGTGTAGACAAAATGGGCGCCTATTCTCAGTTACCCACCGAAGTCGAGCATGCTTATGAACGTATGATACATCTTTCACCTTTTACATTAGGACGATCTGGAGCGGATAAGGTAGATTCCTTGGGTTCGAGGGTGTAGTTTCTTATTTCTTCACAATTGGTATGTGGGGTTTAATCCACTGCAGGACAGTCTGAAGAACAACTTTGTTTGGGTGAAACTCTCGGGTTTACCCTTGGAGTACATTGGATTACCCCCTCATGTTCAATGAGGATTAGAATGAGGCACTATTTTGGCTAATTACAATTGATGAAGTCCTTTGGGTGTTAAAGTCCTTTGCTAAAGATAAAAGTCTTGGCCCGGACGGTTGGATGATGGAGTTTTTTCTACTTTTTTTTACTCATTGGGCATGGACCTTTTGAACTTAGTGGAGGAATAGTGGTCCATGGGGCATGTTTCTTGGCTCTATCAATTCACCTTTTATCGCCCTGATTCCTAAAGTATTGGTCGCCACTTCCTTTCTTCATTTCTGACCCATCTCTCTTTGCAATATCACTTACAAGATCATATCAAAAATTATTGCAGAGTAATTAAAAGGTACACTTTCAAACTTCATTTCCTGAGAACAATTTGGTTTCTTACACAATCCACTAATCCATTATGTTGTGGCCACCACTCGAGAGATTATTCATTTAATCCATACCAAGAAGTTATGGGCATTATTTATGAAAGTGGACCTAAAGAAAGCATATTATTGTGTTGATTAGGCCTTCTTGGTATGGATAATGGAATATTGAATAGATAATGGAATGTGTGTCAAATGTCCACTTTGCTATATTGGTCAATGGATACCCTTTTACATTTTTTAGGGCCTGGCGGGGGCTATAACAAGGATGCTCCCTTTCACCCTTGTTATTTATTTTGGTGATGGATTGCCTCAGTCTCAAGATTAAATCAGCTTGTACTATGGGCCTCTTCAATTGTATTTGGTTGAGTACAAGTATTGAGATTTCACATAATTTCTTTGTGGATGACATCCTCACCTTTGTTATGGTGTCTAAGACTAAATGGATGGTCTTTCATGATATTCTGCATCAATTTCGAGTAGCCTCAGGTATGTTGGAAAATGAGGGAAAATCCTACATTTTGCACTCATCAAGCGATCTAGAGGAGATTAATAGCATTATTCGGATGTTTTAATTTCCAATCTCATCCTTAATTGATGGTATCACTTACCTTGGTTTTAGACTCATGCCAAATAACTACAGGTGTACAAATTAGCATTGGCTTATAGATAAATTCAGACACAAACTCAATGGATGGGCTCATCGATGGATGACCCTTGGTGGTAGATACATCCTGGCACAAGAAGTACTACAACAACTGGCTGTATAATGGGCACATCTTTATATTCTCCTTTCAACCATCATTAAAATCAAAAGCATCATAGCACATTTCATTTGGGTGGGATCGGACACAAAACAAAAATATCATCCCATTAAATGGGATAATATCACTATTCCAAAGGATTATGGTGGTTTGGGAATCTTAGATTTTAAAATTTTTGGATGGGCCCTTATTATCAAATCACTTTGGTGAGGGATTTTTAAGGAAGGGATATGGAAGGATATCATTACCACTAAATACTTGTGTAATAAAAAGACTGAGGATTGGATCAGGTTTGGACATATTAGCATCAAATCTGGATCTTACATTTGGAACTGCTTCTATAAAGTGAAGGAATTGTTTCTTCAGAGAATTATTTGGTCATTTGGAAGGGGGGATCATATCATCATTGGTATTGAAAATATTCATGGCGGGGGGTGCACATTCTCTATCTGAGGGTCTTTTGAAAAGTTTACACTTTCGTGGTATTTTTCTTATCGAGAAAGCCATTTCTGGATGGTATGGAAGTTTCCCTGTTTGGAAATTGGCAGGGGAGGTTGGTCTGGATGGTCCTAAGGATGTAGAGTGGGAGGTTTACACTCAGATTCTTAGAAATGCAGGTCTCTGCAGATTCAAGGAAGGGGACCATATCACCTGGGATGTTAAGATGTGGTCAAACATGGTGGAGGTTGCGTAGACTTACAAGTATCTTATTTGTTCTCTACTTGATATTAACCATACTCTCTGGTTCTACAAGGTCTGGAAATTATATGTTCTTATAAATATTATTCTTTATGTTTGGCTTGTTTGGCTTAACAATACTCTCACTTGGAAAAAATCTCTGTAAGAGGGGTTTTCGAGGGCCTGGGAGATGCCCTCTTTGTAGGGATTCAAATGAGACTAATGATCATCTTTTTCAGAATGCCCCATTGCTATTTTGGTCTAGGACAATATTTTATTTCCCTTGAACATTTCTTATAAGATATTTTTGAACATTGAACAATGTATTTGATGGTGAATCAAGTGAGGTGGGAAATCTCAAGCAACACCTCTCTATATTTTCTGGGAAATTTGGCAAGCCATAAATGGACACATATTTGAGGGTTTGCAGATTAATGACCATAGAATTTTCCATAATATATTATTATGGTTGGAGACTACAAAGACCCTTCCACAAATAATTTTGGAGCGATCACACAAGTTCCTCCCTCATCCCACTCTATACTCAGCTGGGTACTTTGACATTGCTGCTCAGAGAAACATTTTTGGTTGCGGTGTATGGTTTCGAGTGGATCATATTCATCACTATAAGATCCATTGGAATGGTGGCCCTGACACTAACAAATGGGAATAATTCCAGGCCCTTTGGGGGCTTCTGTGGTTTTCCGGATGTTTTCCAATTGATTCCTTATATGTATATGGGGATTCACAAGTTCTTATCAAGGGGATGACAACAAATACAAACTTCTCTCCCCACATATCTCTACTTGGATATCATAGATAAATATACTCAGGAGGTATTTCATGACGATCACATTCCAGCACATCTATCGGGAGGCCAATGGGATTGCAGGCTCACTGTCTAAGGAAGGGATCTTGGATAACACTGGAAATATGCATTTTATTCACCTGGAGTTTGACATCTTCATAGATGAAGGAACTATTCCCCTCCCCTAGAGTTTTATTTCCTCCTTGTAGCTTTTGATATGAAGTTGTTCATGCTGGCATTTTTGTTTTTACTTTGCCTCGACTATAAATGGAGGTATAGGTATACTGAAGAATGTATGTGATCTTATCTAGAAGACTTTGGTGGACTCTATGATTATATGTTGTATGTATGCTCTCTTTTCCACTATATATATTTTGGAAGATACTTTGTCATTATGTAAGTCAATACGAGAAGCTTCTATAATTGATAAATGTATCGGTACATAATATAAACCAACATTTTTTTCTTCTAAAAAATTTATTGATTCTACTAAATTAAAGAAATTATGCTTCATAATATGGTCGTCTCTATAAATGTTAGAATCATGTCTTAGGAAAATAATTCTTTTGGAGTAATTATAATATCAATAATATATCTTAGAGTACACACATACTTCTTAAACTCTCGAACTAACAATATGATAGAAATGTTGATCCAAATTTAATAATTTTCATATCATAAAACCAACGTAAGAAATATATTCTTATACTTCTGTGTAAGAATAATGTTACACAATATTTTGTCACGCCTCCTGCACTTCCCTGTGACATACCCTGAAGTGCCCGAAACATGATCATTATACAATATACTCATCAATGTATATAGCTCAGATCCCTCCTTTAACTTTGCCTGGAAAATATCTAGATCTTTCCCTGAAGAAATAGCTCATGAAACCCTAAAATGAGAATCATCGCCCTTATGAAGCTCAAAACTACGATGATCGCCTGTTGCACCTTGTTAACCCAACGATGGCATCACTCTGTTCTTTCTCATACACGTGATGGTCTCAAAAAGGAATTTTTCCCAAAGAGGATGAGAAGCTTCGTGATCTAGAAGCTTCTAGAGCGGCGAGATGGAGGTGGTTTTGCATCGATGAGGTCGAATCCTCCTAATTTGACCTCTTCGTTTCATCCCTATGAGCTACCTCCTTAAGATGTGGGCCTAATCCTATCTTTGGAGGAGGCCTAGCTCCCTCTCCCAGCCTATAAATTCCCCCTCTACCATTCCCAAATGGTTGATCTATGTCCATTTACACCCCTATGCTGAGCTTGTGCTTAGAGGCTATTCATTAGACTTGGAGAAGGAGTGTTGGAGAGTTTCTTGGCTTGGACTTGGATTACCACTCAAGGAGGGCCTTCCAACCTCAAGGATATGGTTGTAAGATTCCCCTTTATTCTTTAAATAATAATACAATTGCTGGTTCATCTTCCCAATATATATGTTCATGTATGTATTTGTTTGGATTTTTTTGACCAGCTAAATAGATTATTATTGGATTTGTTATTAATCTTGTTATGTTTTGTTGTATCTTGGATAATTTTGCAGGTGCATAAGCACTAAAAGAAGAAGGAACGAGCCCATGACACAAGCAATTCGAGGATCTCAACAAAGGATAACGGATTAGCATCAGAGCAAGGTAGGCCATCTCTCTTTTTCTACTTTTCAGTTATAATCTAGGAATATGTCTAGTTGATTGTCCTTTCAAGTTACTAGACCCACTCATTGGGCTAGAGGGATCATCTCTGTCTGCAGAGAGGATTAACCTTGATAGCGAAATGGCAACTCCACTAGGGATCCTATGACCTTTTCCATCCAATCTTTCACCCTTGTTTTTTGTCTAGTTTGGTCAACAATAGATTTTTACACTTCATTGTTTGATTGTAGTCAGTGTCACTGCCTGGTAAAGGTTTGAAGATTGTTAACTTGAGTTGTTTATGGGAATTTTGGATTTCTTTGTCTTTTTCCTTGACCATTTCAGATATGAACCTGACAGTCGCGATGATATCATGTGTCTTTTAGTTACAATAGCGATGATCTCTACTTTACTGTTGATAGGTGTGATGGTTGCAGAAAACTTAGAAATTTAGGGTTTTCTCTTTTATTTTCAGTTTCAGTTGTCTTCTCCTTTTGATTTATCAGTGTGTTTTCTCATTGATTCTCTCATTATCTGATTGAAATTTCATTTTGACTTGGCTGGAGTGTTATTGAAGTTTGATTAAAAGGTTCTAGGTCTTCTAGGTCAACCTTAGTACACTCGGTTGTCTTCCCATCAGAGGTCAGAGATCAATTGCCTATGTTAAAAGGTCTTTGTATGTTCATACATGCTTGTAGTTTAATTTTTGGTTACTGTGCCTTAAGTCATTTTCATTAGTGGATATAGTGAAAGTCACTTAAGCTTTATTTGACAACGATAGATTACAAATCGATTGTCTCATTGGGATCAAAAGAAAACGTTTTCTTTGAAGTTTTCCATGTTTCGAACTGAAAGTGAAATTATTTTCCTAGTTTTCAAAGCATTTTAGTGTTGCATTCAAATCATTAGTGTGAAAGATATTTTCATACTTCTTGGTTTGCTTGAATTCTATTTTCCTTTGGATTAGATTACATTAATTGCATTTTTGAAAAAGAGAAAAAATCATCATTGAATCTTACGGAAATTTTTGTTTTAAGATTTGTTTTGGAATTACATTTGCTTGTCATATGAAAGATTAGATTTCATATCTTGCATTTAGTATTTGAAGATTGTCATGGATGCATTTTTCATTTGGTTTGATGCATGATTTGAGTGTTTTTCTTCCCTTCATAGATAGCTTTCATCGAATTGAAAGATTTCTTTTTGTCATCTAGTTTGCATTTTAGGGAGAGAAAACATCGTTAGGGCCTTGAAATTGAGACATAATTACAAGATCAATTCTAAAATCTATAAATTAAACTAAGGAGCATTTGAAACATTAGCAATCATATCTAGGGGTCTAGGTTAGAGACATGTTCCGGTGTCTCTAAAACTTAGCAGCTCTCATTCGCTTTGGCATTAGACAGCACTAGCACTTACTTGTGCTCCCCATACCATCACGTATATAAAGGGCGACCCCCTAGGTTGCAATCCTTTACCCATAGGAAGCCGAGTCTGCTGCCCTGTAAAAGTGATACACCAAACATAACATTTGAGGAGATTTCTTGCACGTACGTCAAGTCCTTGGTCAATTTGTTGGCTAAGGTGTGTATTGCAGTTCATGGTTACTTGGTACTCCTTCTACCTAGATTCACTAAAGTAGTCATTTGATTTTTTCTGACTTTTTAAATTTGAAGAGATCGTAGAGCAACTTGTCCTTTCACACTTACAAAACTATTGAAAGTGACTAGAGTCACCTTTTCCTGCTTTTCTCGACTCTTAAAAGATGAAAAGGCAATGTTTCTGTTTCTAAAATATAACTACCCGCGGTAAACATGTCATCCCAAGTAGTTGCTTCTTAGAACAAATTGAGTAATTCCTTGTTAATTTCAAGATTGTTGAAACCCTAATCGAATTTTTCCTTCCTTATTTGTTTTTGAGAGGAAGCCATCATGGTTGAACCATTAAGTCCATCTCATAGTTCCCCTTCACTGATTGATACTGAAGGGTCCTCCCAAGGAGTTTATCTGAAACTTCCTCAGTCGCTTGAAGATCAAGGTGTCGAACTTGGAATTGTTCTTAGCATCCAATCTTTGTCTTCTCGCTTGCCTCCATCAGATTCCTGGTCACCTTACGAATCTGATCTAGATCCCTTTGATAATCCTATCAGACCCCTAAGAGTCCTTAGACTCTTGAAGATCCTATTTTTGATTATGTTGTGATATCTCTTCAACGTCCGTACAGCCTGTACGATCGACCTGGTGTTCCTTTGGAGTTATATCCTCGAACATCTCAAGTTCCTTGTCGTCAATTGTTTCCATCCATGGAATCAGAAGGCAAGATCCCAATTTCCTCTCCGGGTCATTCAGAAGTTTCCGCTACCCATACTCGTCACATAGATGATGAGCAAAGACATGTGTTCCCTCCATAAGGCTTTCCTTTTACAAAAATAGTCCTGTCTCTTTCCTATCCTGAGACTAGTGGACCCATGTTGCCGCATAGTTATACCACTTTAGCTCAATTAGTCTCGGGTAATCCTAGTGCCTCGTCATTGTATTAGAACCCCATTTGGTCTTCTAATGCTATGCCTACATCAGGTTCGTTCATTCAGAACCCAACCTCTCGAATGATTGTAAAAATTGCAGTCACTTTAGTTCCGGTTCAGCCTACCATTCCGTATCAACCTGTTCGTTGTTTCAACCGACTCTTCCAGTTCAACCGATTGTTTCAGGCCACATATCGGTAAGTTCTTCTATCCCTCTTTCGAGTGGACAGACTGTGCCACTGCCTGGGGGGAAAGATCTGGATTTTCCTCTTATGTCAAGCGAAACCAGTTTGAGTGGATTACAAACTCACATGGTTGGATTGAATCAACCTTTCTATGGCGCTATTCCTAACCTTGCTGCTCTATCTAGGCCAGGTAATGTCCAATATCGGCAACCCTACATGGCTCAGGTCCCATTCCAATGGCTTATGTCCCATATGGTTTGTAAGCCATGGTCAATCTACCTTACATTCCACAAGTTGAACCATACGTTTAGCCTGGTCAAACCGTTATTCCTGGTGGGTATGGCAAGATCCAGTTCAGGAACTATTAATACCCTCAGGGTATAACCCAAGGAATTGTCTAGCTACCCTTGTAGCAACAAGGATATCCTTCGCAACAGCAAGGGCAACCCTCGCAGCAGCAAGGGAAATATTTGTAGCAACAAGGGAAATATTTGCAATAACAAGGGCAAGCATTGCAGCAGCAAGGACAAATACTACAACAAAAATGGAAACCTTCGCAACAGTCGCAACAACCTTTGCAGTTGCAAACTCAGTTTGTGTCGCAGTCCTCTCAACCTTTGTCCTTCCAAGGACAACCTTCGCAACAACAAGGCCAACCTTTACAACATCAGATTTAGCCTTTGCAGGAACAAGGTCAACAACAACCTTTATATGCGTATCAGCAAGGTCAACCCCTGCAGCCACAAGTTCAAAATACTTATGTCCAGGGTTAGCAGGTTCAATAGCCTTATAACCCATATGCTGCATATAATGCTTATCAATGGCCTATGGCTGGGCAGGAATACGTCTACCCAGGACCGAATCCACCTTATAGTCAAGGGAACCCTCAGTGGGGGCAAAACCAGATTCCATATGGACAAAATCCCCCATTGTGGGGAAAAATCCTTACCAACAAGGATGTACTTCGTAGTTTGCTTCTCCTTAAAGACCCTATATGTTGTTTAACATGTGATTGCCTTTCTTGACTATGTTGGAGCTGCCCAATCTTTCGAGGCTTACAAATGATCCTATTCTTCATTCGCCATATTGGCCTCCAGTTCCAATGAATATTCCGAGCGATTTCCTCAAATTTGAGGGAAAAGCGAAAGAGGATCCACAAGCCCACGTGATGAAATATCACCTCTGGTGCTCCTCCAATTCGTATGTTGATGATTCTATTCATCTTCAACTCTTCCAAAGAACTCTCATAGGTGCTTCAACTAAATGGTACATCGAATTACCTCGAGGTACCTACGGTGACTTCAACTCTCTTGCTATGTGTTACAAAACATTTTGTCACTGTCCTTGTACTCCCCATTCCTTGATCCTGGAGGACCTCTATAGTGAACCCCGCATGCTTTTACTTCATGAAGAAACTCCCATTGTGTCCCTCTTCATGAGCAGATAAATTCCCTTTTGCACCACTTCCCCTAAAACTTCTGTTTTGCCCAGTTTACAAGACCGGCAATAATGGCATTTGTCTCCCCTGCGCCGATGTGTAGAGATTAGCACTACTCCTCACACCGACCAGAGCGACTGAGCTATGTTCCAGTTGCACCAGTCCTGTTATGGAAAGTTTTTTAAATTAGAGACGAAGCTTCCAGATCTAGAAGTTTCGTAACAAAGGTCTGGTAAATGGTTTGGCTAGATGGGGTCGACGATGATAGTTTGGGCTCCTTTCCCCTATAATGATGGAACTACCTCAAGGGATAAGTCCTTCTCCCATGAGAGAGGATCCATCTCCCATACATATTTCCTATATAAACCTCCCTTCTTCCCAAGCACAAACTAGTTGCAGTCATAGTTTTTGATTGAGTGTTGATGCTATTTTGGTTTGGAGTAGACAAGCAAGCTATTACTAGTTGTAGCTATCTAGTTGTGTGAGGGAGAAGTGTGATTTGGTTTGGAGTGAAGCCTAAAGGGAAGAGCTTTAAAACTATTGTTGTTTGAAGCCATTGTGGAATGGTCGCAGAAGTGTGTGGGAACCTGGTCTTGTCAGAGGAAGACTGTGATGTCAACACTAATGGTTGTAATATCTCTTTGATATTAATATATGTAACTATCGTTTGATTTCCTAAATGTTTTGTAATATTACGTATTCATGACTTAATGTTTCTTGACTTGTTAAGTAGGTTGAATTACAATTTGTCTATTATTATGTTTGTTGTCTGTTGTTGTTTACTTGTTTTAGGAGCTTGAAGAAGGAAGCGAGAGATAGCTGGAGCAATCAAGTGAGGACATCATTAAGCAGGATAAGTGGACCAAGAGGTAGGCCCTCTTGATTGATTCTAACCTAAGGAAATCTTCCATAGAATGTATTTGTTGTGGCTAGACCCATTATCGGGCTAGAGGAATTCGTTCGTGTTCGCACTCATAATTCTACTTCACCATAAATTGGCGACTCTGCTGGGGATCCCAATCCTTTTGTTTGTCTTGGATTTCATGATTTCGTGAGAACTTTTCTAGTTTCACGTTTTCCCTTTGATTCTATTTCTTTTCTCCTGCTTACTGGTTTGAGTCGAAAATTCATAGTAGCAGATTTGGTCCCTGTTTCAATTTTTATTTTTACTTTTTCCTTATCTCCCTCAATCAACGCGCTTAATCCGTTGACAGTCATGCCAACCAGCATGAGTAACAGTCGAGCCGACTAGCCTCTGGCACTTGTTGTCAGTTAGGTAGTCACGTCGATGCCTGTAAGTTAAGGATAGGGCTTGACCCCAATCTTGGCCAGTGTGTTTTGTTCTTGTGATTTTGATCCCGTAGGCCTTTTAGACCATTTTATCCCTGACTAGAAAGATTCATTTAGCTTGCTTTGTGTGCTTGCTTGGTTTAGCCCATCCTTTGATGTGATAAGTCTGGCCCTGTGGGAAGTTATTTTTTTTATTTTATCTTTGAATCCCTCGATCGACACTATTTTTGGCCAAAAAGTTACGCCAATCAGCCATCAACACTAGTTGTAGCACTGGTCAGTCGTGCCGATCAGTGCTACTTTTGGCCCAAAAGTCGCTTTGGTCTCAGGGGTAAGAAAAAATCATAATTCCTCCCATTCCAATGCCAGTGTGTCTTGACCCTCAGATTCTCTTCTTCCTCCCAGAAGTGACTACAATGCTTTGTTTTCAATTGAATGAGTAAAAGAGTCTCGTTTGTTCTCTTATTTCAAGTGTCTCTTTTCTCTTTCCAAGCATAGATTACATTGCTTGGTTTGTCGATTGAAGCATTTATGTGTTTGGTTTGTTCGATTCAGGGAAGAAATTTCTTTTAGTTTCATTTATAATGCTTTGGATTTGATTGATACTTGTTTGTTCGGAATTGTGAAAATTTTCATTTAAAGTGCTTTATGTGAAAGATTCATTTTTCATTTTATGAAAAGGAGAAAATCATTATAGTTTACTTAAGCGAAAATATTGCATTAGTAGCGTTATTGAGAAGCTAGATTTGCATCATCATAAGCATTGGAAATGAAATGAAATTTCTTATGTTGTTATAGGAAGATTAAGTGCATTCACGAGATTTATTAGTGAAAGATTTCATTCTTCGATTATTGCATTAATTTTGTGTTCTTTATCTCTCAATTAGTGATAACTTTCATCAAAGACCAAGATCTCTTTTCTCATATAGCTACATGTAGGAGATTTTGTCAGATGACAACGGTAGGGCCTTGTAATTGAAACCTAATTAAAGATCAACTGTTAAAATTTATTGAATTAATCTAAGGAAGCATTGAAACTTAACACTCACATTTAGTGGTCTAGGCTAGAGACGTGTTCCAGTGTCTTTAAACCTAACAGCTGTCGTTCGCTTCGACACTAGACAATGTTAGTACGGACTTGTGCTCCCTGTACCGTCGTGTATATAAAGGGAGACCCCATTAGGTATGCAATCCTTTATCTGTAGGAAGCCAAGTTTTTCGCCTTCTAAACGTGATACACCGAACACAACATTCAGGGAGATTACCTGCTCGTACTTCTCGGTTCGCCGGGAGGTATTTTGAAGTTCACGGTTACCTAGTAATCCTTTTTCCTAGGTTATCTAGAGCAGTCATTTTAGTCTTTTTGACTTGTTAAATTTAAAATATCATCGAGCACTTGTCCTTTCAAGCTCGTTAATTCCGAAAGCAACTAGAGTCACCTTTTGTCCTTTTCTCGACTCTTAAAATATGAAAAGGAAAAGTTTTGTTTCAGTGTCTTAAAATTAACTACCCACAAAATATTCCTGGTTAAAGTTATCTTCATTAGTGATTCTTTAGGGTTGATTCCAATGGCCACATTTCCAGAGTCTACCAGTCAAGGGTTCACCTTAGATGGGAATCTTGGTCCTTTTCCTTCTTTTGGAAATGATGGTGCTCCTTATATGGAAACGTTGTCCCTTCCTAGGTTAACCATTGAATTACCTATCTGGTTGTTTTTGACCTCGGTGGTCCCGAGTGTCCCGACTCCTATCCAAGCATCCCCTTCATTCGAATCACGTCACAATGATTATACGGTTGACCCCTCACCTTCTTCCCCTATTTCTTCACCTTCTTCTTCTACTTCACCTGGCTAAATTTTGAAATCCATTAACCAGAAGGCTAAGAAGAAGAAGAAGTCAGATAAGCGAGTGGCCAACCATGCAGTTGTTACTCCAAATGCACCTCCCATAAACAAACCTTCCGATCCTCCACGAAAGGTAAAATTCCCTTGCAGGCTATGTAAGGGTGACCATCTCCTTTGAGACTATCCTAGTATTCCCAGAGTCTTAGAGGTATGGTCTCAAAATCTGGATCGACCATCCCCATTGAACTCTGGAGAACATGTAGATGCTACACCCTCGATTAGTGATGGTAAGAAGAAAGGGAAGATTAGATTCCCCTATAAGTTATGTGAAGGAGAGCATATTTTTCACCTTTGTCCTCTTATGGATAAAGCTTCCAAAGTTTTGGAAAACCTTGCAGCTCCTCAACCCCAACTTCCTGTTGTTTTATCAAAGTCTTTCTTCTGACCTCTCCCGGTTGGTAAAGAGATTGACTTGGATTCATATCTTTCCCGTCCTGCTCTTCCTGAGTGAGACTCTCTTGTGTCTATTCCCAACCAACCATTGGTCGAAAAGAGTGTTGACTTGGTTTTGCCACCAGTTGCTCACTCTGTTCCGGAAGAGAGTGGTGATCATACTGCTCATGTTCTTCTTGCATCCTCAGATTCTTATGAATTGAAGCGTGACCCTCCTGTCCCAGTTTTTCAAGAGAGTCCTTCTCCTATTCCTACAGGGCATGGGGGAAATCATATGATACCCCCACCAAGTAGTTCTGTCATCTCTTTCGATTGGGGTCCATTGATTGCTTTTCGCCTCCCATCTTATGTGCCTTTCCAGATCATAGTACAAGCCTATAACATGGTAGTACCTGGCACTACATTAGATGAAGGTGCGTCTATTAGCATCATGTCTTCTACTACTTGGAAAGCTTTGGGTTCCCCACAAATTGTGCCCATCACTCATAATTTGTTGGCCTTCAACGGAGGAACCAGCCAGCCCTTAGGGATCCTTCCGAAGTTCCCTATTACTTTGGGAGGAAAGACCATATATATAGATGTGATGGTAGTCCAAGGTCCCTTAGATTTCAATCTTCTCCTTGGACGCGACTATGTTTAGGTCATGGGAGCTCTTTTTTCTTCGCTTTTCCGTGTGGTTTGTTTTTCGCATGAAGGTAGAATTGTGACTATTGATCAATTGTTGTTCATTGGTCACCAAGCACCTCCTTTGCAACCATCGTCCCATATTGGATCGTGTTTGCAAGAAGTACCTTCCCCGCCACAAGTCAATTATGTGGCTACTCGTTTCGTATCCACATCTATTGATGATCACATAGATGGTATAGTACATTATGTACTAGGGGCATTGGAACCTAATATGTCTTTGGTACCAAATGACATGTATTCCTCCTAGAGTGTGGTTATTTCGTCTAGTGAAGACCTCTTAGGAGCCATGTTATCTTATGGTCCATGATAAAATTATGAGGATAGTTCCTGATCTTGTGTCAACCTCGTTAAAAAATGAAAAAAAGGGTGTGAGCATAGTTCTTTGTCTTGTGTCAAGCTCGTTAAAAAATGAAACAAGGATTTCGAGGATAGTTCTTTTAGTATGTCAACCTCATTAAAAAATGAAGCAAATCCCTTTTCCAAATCGAGTCTTTGATTAATATCTTGTAAATCCCAGTCGAGTCTTTCCAGTATCTCGAAAGTGACCCTTCATTCCATCCACCTAGTTGGTTGAAATGAAGCTTGGGGGCATGTACCTTGATTGAGTCATTATGTTGGGGGCATGAAAACTTATAGCAAGCATATTTTTTTATTTCAAGCTTGTGTAAACATGAAACCGAATCCAAGCAGAGTTCTCCATGGTTCAAGCTTGTGTAAAAATGAACCCATGCCCAATTTACATCCTGTGATTGTCATTTTTATCAGCTGATTTCTGCTAGATGAGCCTTGGTTGTTTCATTCCATCGTCACCATCTCTTTGGCCGATCATATGCTTTCACTTGGTTGTTTTTCCTTTCTTGAGGGACCGCAACGATGAGTGGTTTTGTTAGCCAGCCTCTTGACCACTATGTGTTTTGAGTAGTTCCTCCATTGCTGGAACAAATTGCTACCCTTTATACCACTCGTTCCTCCAAGATGAGTCACCTTTAAGCTCTTTTCTAACTCATAAAAAATGAAAATATTGCCAAGTATTTTTCTCTTTTGACTCGTAAAAAAGAATAAAATGGGGGGTTCGCTTTCAAGCTCTTTTTCCGACCCTTTAAAAGTGAAAAGATGGTTGAGCACTTGTCGTTTCGAACTCTTTAATGGATGCGAAACATCATATGCCTAGTATAAGTTTACCCCTTTTTCGGGCTGGGAGGCACTATTTACGGAAAAGGTACTCCTTGACTGAAATGGTCAAGCGGTTCTCTCAAGTATTGTTTTCTACCACTTTAGGCTCGAGATACACAAACGTATGAAAAGGGACCATGTGGAGTTTTCTTTTACGTGTCTTTTCAAACTCTCTAAACATGAAAAATATACCGAGTTACACCTTTGTCAGACTCGTTAAACTATTAAATGACATCAGAATCGTCACCATGATGAACATGAGCTTCTCCTTCCTCGGGCTCATTAAACTTACTAGGTTGGATTCATCTGAAGGATGAACTTAGAGTGAAAGCATATTCTATCCCCTTTAAGCTTGCGATTAAAAAATAATTGGGGTACCTGCCAGAAATGGTGGAGGAAAATTTGGAAATCTATCAGTTGTGTCAGCAACTCACTCTTGAACATGACACTTTTTTCTTTGTGTCGGGTTGGGAAATCCTCCTTTGTATCATTGACCTTCTTGGGATTGGGCCGTTCATTTTTTCCTTCCATTTTGATCTCTGCCACGTCATCATGACCACCGATCCCATGGATCCAAAAGCTGCCAAACTTCTAGTTGTGTTGCCAATATGTTCAAGAGTTGTCTGCAGTTACACTTGCCTATGATTCTTTGTATCGTCCAAAATCATTTTTCATCCTCTCGTCTCGCATTGATGATGTGGGATTCATTACGGCCCTCCTTCGACATGGTCGCTTTCTGTCGACTTCAACTCATTATCCAGAAAGTTGACTGAGAGACTCTCTTCCAATACCTTAGAGCTTGCATGCCGTAATGGCAAGTTCTTCGCACTCAATGACAAGTTCACATCATTGGCTTTCGAGTGAGTGATTTCACGGGTGTTCGACTTCAATTCCTCTATTTACATTCCGTGGATTGTGCTGATAGTACCTTGAGGACCATTGTCATTATTGGTGGTTTCTCTCACGCTTGTTAACAGTTTACATTATTGACTGGTAATCAAGAGAATTTCTAGCATGTTCGATGCCAACACATCTATTCGCATGTTAGAATCTGTACTTTGGTCGGATCATGTTGGAGTGCAAGACCCTGGACTCAGATCACAAAAGTCCAGGTTGCAAAGTGGTGTGACATGGTTATGATGATATGCATGTATTTTTCAGATGGCTGGCTGCGAACAGACCAAGACTTATCATATGCGATCCTTCTCATTATTGGATGGCTACGACCATACCTTGGTTTTGTTATGATCCTCCTTGATGGATGGTTGCGCCCATACCTGGATCTATTTACATGATCATTCTCTCGATGGATTCGTCCATGCCATGATTCATGTATCATTTGATATAGATCTCAGTCTATGTATGTGTATTTGTACTTGCTTGCAAGTTTTCCGATGGCAGACCAGTTCCCCGCACTGATTTATAAAGCATTTCATCCCTCACTCTCGCTCGGCCTTCACACTTTATGGGACATTTGTTACACAAAATTTTGTCACTGTCCCTGTATTCCCCATTCCTTGATCCTGGAGGACATATACGGTGAACCTTGCATACTTTGCCTTCATGAACAAACTCCCATTGTGTCCCTCTTCATGAGCAGATAAATTCCCTTTTGCACCATTCCCCTGAAACTTCTGTTTTGCCCAGTTTACAAGACCGGCGCTAATGGCCTTTGTCTTCCATTTGTCGATGTGCAAAGATTAGCACTACTCCTCACACCAACCGGAGCAACTGAGCTGTATTCCAGTCACACCGATCCTGTTATGGAAAGTTTTTTAAATTAGATCCGAAGCTTCCAGCTCTAGAAGTTTCGTAACGGAAGTCTGGTAAATGTTTGGATGAATGGGGTCGAGGATGACAATTTGGGCTCCTTTCCTCTATAATGATGGAACTACCTTAAGGGATAAGTCCTTCTCCCATGAGAGAGGATCCATATCCCATCCATATTTCCTATATAAACCTCCCTTCTTCCCAAGCACAAACTAGTTGTAGTCATAGTTTTTGGTTGAGTGTTGATGCTATTTTGGTTTGGAATAGACAAGCAAGCTATTACTAGTTGTAGCTATCTAGTTGTGTAAGGGAGAAGTGTGATTTGGTTTGGAGTGAAGCCTAAAGGGAAGAGCTTTAAGACCATTGTTTTTTGAAGCCATTGTGGAATGCTAGCAGAAGTGTGTGGGAACTTGGTCTTGTCAGAGCAAGACTATGACATCAAGACAAATGGTTGTAATCTCTCTTTGATGTTAATATATGCAACTATCGATTGATTTCCTACATGTTTTGTAATAGTACATATTCATGGCTTAATGTTTCTTGACTTGTTAAGTAGGTTGAACTACAATTTGTCTATTATTATGTTTGTTGTCTATTGTTGTTTACTTATTTCAGGAGCTTGAAGAAGGAAGCGAGAGATAGTTGGAGTGAGCAAGTGAGGACATCATCAAGAAGGATAAGCGGACCAAGAGGTAGGCCCTCTTGATTGATTATAACTTAAGGAAATATTCCATAGAATGTATCTGTTGTGGCTAGACCCGTTATCGAGCTAGAGGAATTCATTCGTGTCCGCACTTATAATTTTACTTCACCACACTATGGCTTTTATTACTCATTTCCAGTTGTCGGTTCACTATGAAGCTAGCACCCATTTGCTTACGTCACTTATGCAAGACACCACGAGCCACATCTCTGATAATATCCATGAATGGAGACGTCGGCTCATCAAGTTTGAGATTGTTGATGAGTTGTTGGCAGAATGGTTCAAAAAATCATTCATCAGCAAAATTGCTAAGGACATAGCCATGGGTGGATGTGTTACTGAAGAGCAAGCTATCGCCTATACCCAGTATTTAGACTTGGTCTATTTGTAACCTGGCACATTGTATGAGATGTTACCTGATGCTCCAAGACCATCATCGAATCTGATAGCATCGAAGTCTCTAGATACACCACTTGTTGATGGTGTGATTGGTTCCGTGTCTCAGACTCCCACAAAGGCTTCTTCTAAGCAAAAATTGGTATCAAACATTGGTTCCAATAATCCCTCTAAGAATTCATCTAGTCTCGGTAAAACCTTTGAGGTGCATGTTGTCCAGTCTACCACAACAGATAAATCCTTTAAAGGTAAAAATAAGGGAAAAGGTAAGGCCAAAGTTGATGCCCCAAAATAGGACCCTCCTAAATCTTCTACTGAGAATGCTTCTTGAAGAAAGGTGAAGTAACCTTGCCTCATTTGTGAGGAGGATCATTACACTAAAGATTTTCCCTGACGATCTGAAGTTAGTCTCTTGCTAAAAGGGACTTTGACCATCTTAAAAGAAACCTTTCCAACATAGCAAACCCAATTGGTAGACCAACCTCAATCTTTTGCTTCCTCAGGTTCCCAAGTGTTCATGATGCAAGGTTCATCACCTATCTCGATCGCTACTCGAACCAAGGACTATCAAGCTACATCTAAACATACCACAAAGAAAGAAGCTAATGATGCTCCTTCTACTTCTACTCTATCCCCTTCTCGTCCACTCCATATCGAGTGCCCTAACAGGGAGTCTGTCATCCAACCACCCCCTAAAGGCGTTCATTGGAAATCATCTTTCAATCCGAATGCCAGAGTTGTGCAACATTACAATATTGTTGAAGATTTAGCTCAGGCACCTTCAACGATGTATGCCTGGGAGGTTCTTCAATCCTGTCCAATGCAATGGAAGTCACTCTTGTCTGCTATAGGTGCCATAGATCCTTTTGGTTCGAGTGTGATTACTTTCTATCTAGAGAATCATGTACCTTGTCTCCCTCATCATATTGCCTTTTTGATACATGTCCTCATCAAAGGAAAGATGATTCATCAAACGGTAATTGATGAAGGCGCCTCGACTTGCATCATGTCAGTTTTGTGTTGGAAAGCCATTGGCTCTTCTTCTCTTAACCAATCTCCGAACACCTTAGAAGCCTTTGATGGCAGAGGTTCGCGGCCATATGATATTCTCATGAGCTTATCTATTACTTTAGAAGGCAAGACTGTTGGATTAGAAGTAGAAGTTGTAGATGCCAATATCAACTACAATCTTCTTCTTAGGCAAAGCTAGACTCATGCCATGTTTTGTGTGGTGTCTTCTTTGTTCTGCGTACTTCGTTTTCCTCATGAAGGAAAAATAGTTACGGTTGATCAACTGTCTTTCTTTTCTTCTGGTTCATCAAACGATAACGTTCCTTATGTGGGAAATACTGAGATTCCTTATGAGAGCATGGGGGTAGTGTTGGAAATAATACTGAGAAGGGGGGGGGGGTGAATCAGTATTAGCAATTTAACAATTTTTCATTTCTATAAACAAATTGATATACGTTACTTCTGCTAATTAAACATGCGTATATACGCAACTGTGTTTAGAGAAAACCACGTATATCTTGTAGACTTCTAATTTAGTTAGCTAATCTTAATTTGTGTATCAGAACCATACAACTGTAATCAAGTGCAGTAAACAGTACAGACAATCACACACATGAACACAATATATAAGGTGGAAACCCAATGTGGGTGAAAACCACCTGCTGCAATTCGTCTCTATCTTCTTTTAATAAGAAACTTTTTTTTTACAATATTTTTGTACTGGTGCAGTCTTATACTAGTACGCAGGCTTCTACTTGCAGAAGGCTACAACCTTCTCTCATTCTCCAGCTTCTCCTGGAAGGGAGCTACAACACCCTTAGCTCTTGTACTAGCTGATGTACTAGTACATAGGTGCTGACCTACAGAAGGCTACAACCTTCTCTTTTCTCTCCAAGGACCACGTTTCATAAATTTCAGATTGGATCCATCAATAACACAATCAATCAAACATCAAATATATCTGCATCAACCAATCTCCTTTGCACCAACCAAAAACTGAATCAAACAATCACTTCTCTAAATGTTGTAGCCAGAATACAGTAACAGTAACCAGAAACCAATCCTGAACCCAGAACACTGCAACAATAAACAGAAGTAGCTAAAACATATTTTATGAGACGTACGCTACTTCAATATGTAGAACCTGCATGCATACGTTGTTATATTAAGGCAAACCTGCGTATACGTCGTTTTGAATTTCCGAACTAGTGTGTATTCGCACCTTTGCTATGCTGAACCTGCATACAGATCTGTAAAAGATAATTTACCCTTTTCAACTATTCAGACATAAGTTATACCTAGATCATCAGATTTACAGATCAATTCATACACCAAATATAAAAGATCAAAATCACATAAAGATACTTCTCTTCAACCATTAAGATCTTGACCCATCAATAGAACCTATCCTTCTTCTAGCACTCAGGTTCCCCCTTGATTCAAATTCAACTATGCACACATAACCCAATGAACAGTATTCTAGATCTTGCTCTTCATCAGATATTCAATCCTTGACTATCCTTGCCTAATGATCTCCTTCCCCTTTTATAGTCTTAGGCCTTATTCAATACCATGGTCCAAAACCACTTAGAACCAATACTTGGGTCAAAATACCTGGGTTCAACACTTCGGATGAGATACCATGGTCCAAAACCATAGGTCCAAATACCAAGGACTAAAAACCAAGTTTTCCAAACTATACGCGCTTTTTTGTGCATGAAAGTGCGTGTATACGCATACACGCCTTTTGGTCTGTGAATCTGCATGTATATGCAGCTTGGTCAACGGGAACCCACATATGCCTCCTTTTCCTTTATTTTGAGAGCCTATGAGCCTGAACTGTCATATGAGTGATTTGCCGAGTGATTTGCCATCAAGGACAATACCTGTGCCATAGTGCCAAGCCTATGTCATAATGCCAACAATCTCCCCCTTTGGACTTGATGGCAACCCCAAGTCACTCTCCCCCTTTGTCATCAAGGGCAAAGGGTTATGCTCCCCCTAAGTACATGCTGAAATCCCTGCTTTGCTGTGTTGTCCACGCTCCCCCTGACTGTAGGCAGTGTTTGTAAAAAGATGTTCTACAAGAAGAACATGACTCTATACATCATAAATGACCCTCATACTTACATCCATCTCCCAACTAAATGGGGATATACCTTAATTGACTCATTCACCCAACCAAGTGGGGATATACCAAAAATTTATACATGATAAAACAAGAATATTACATCATCCATCCCAGGCATAGTGGGGAAACAAAATAGGTTGTTACATGACCTTGATAATAAAATAAATACATGACATAGAGACCAAATATCTAAGACAAGACTATGATATTCATCAGAAACTATCATTAGCAACATCTGTCAATCACCATCTGAACCATCAACCATGATCTCCCTCTACACATGTTCCGCCTAAATAAAAAACAACTATGAAGTTGTACCAAGATCTTCTAAGATAATGCCAACAATGCATTATAATAAGTATATGATCCCCCTGAAGCTATGCCAGATGGTCTCTGTCATACACATCTCAGACTCTTTTCATCCTGAGTCTGGCCCACTATTTTTCTTCAAACCAACATATACGTGACTGTATCCACAAAAACAGGCGTATGTATGCGGATTCTCTTCATGAAACTAGCGTACAACCACTTTTCTCTGAAACAGATAAGTGTCAACAATAAGATGATGTATCAACTACTCCTAGCTTCTGTTTGAGGTATTCAAATTTCTCCCTGGGCAGTGGTTTTGTGAATATATCAACAACCTGTTCCTTGGAGGGAACATACTCCAATTTGACCTTTTGTTCAAGCACTTGTTCCTGGAGAAAATGATATTTGATAGGTATGTGCTTGGTCTTTCAATGCATGACTGGATTCTTTGAAATATTGATTACACTTGTATTATCACATAAAATGGAGATAAGTGGAGTACAAGTGATTTGAATGTCTTGCAATGTTTGCATCATCCAAAGGAGTTGTGTGCAGCAAGATGCAATAGCCACACATTCTGCTTCAGTTGTAGATAATGCAATTGAACTTTGTTTCTTGTTGAACCAAGATACTAATCTGGAACCCATAAAGAATGCACCACCACTAGTGCTTTTTCTGTCATCCACGCTTCCTACCCAATCTGCTTCTGTATATGCATGAAGCGTGAGATCTGTATCTCTAGGATACCATAATCCATAGTTTTGTGTTCCTTGAAGATATTTGAAAATCCTTTTAACTGCCTGAAGGTGTGCTTCTTTTGGATTTGCCTGGAATCTTCCAACTATTCCCACTGCATGCATGATGCCTGGTCGGGTACCTGTCAGATAGAGCAGACTACCAATCATGGATCTATAGGTTGGTTGATGTACTGCTACTGATTCATCATTTGCACTGAGGCTGCATCTTGTTACCATAGGGGTACATACTGGTTTCGAATCTTCCATGCCATATTTCTTCAAGATCTGCTTGAGGTACTCGGTTTGTGATAGAAAGATAGCATCTATGTTTTGTTGGACTTGTAAACCAAGAAAATATGTGAGCTCACCAAGCAGGGACATTTCAAATTCTTTCTGCATCACCAAGGCAAAGTTTTGACTCATGGCTTCTCCATTGCTACCAAAGATGATATCATCAACATACACAACAAGTATTAGCAATTTATCATTGTCAATTTTTATATATAGATTGCTATCTGCTGATCCTTTTGAAAAACCTTGTTGATGGAGGTATTTGGCCAGACGATAATACCGAGCCCTTGGAGCCTGTTTAAGACCATAGAGAGCCATTTTGATTCTACATACAAGTTTTGGATCATTTCCAAGGATAAATCCATCTGGTTGCTCAATATACACTTCTTCTTCTAAGTCTCCATTTAGAAAGGTAGATTTCACATCCATTTGATATACTTTGAACTTCTGAAAGCTAGAAAGAGCAAGGAACATTCTTATGGCTTCAATTCTGGCAGCTGGTGCAAAAGTTTCTTCAAAATCTATGCCTTCTTGTTGAGCATAACCTTTACAAACAAGTCTGGCCTTGTTTCTAATAACATCTCCATTTTCAATTCAGCTTGTTTTTGAATATCCATTTGGTCCCTATGACATTCTTATCATTAGGTCTAGGAACCAATTCCCAAGTGTTATTCTTTTCAATCTCCTCAAGTTCCTCATTCATGGCCTTGACCCAGCATTCATCTTTGCATGCTTCACTTATGTTTCGTGGTTCGACGGAGGACAACAATGCTAGATAGCTTGAAGCTTCTGTAATAATTCTTCTTGTTTGTACACCTACCTCTTTCTACCCCAAAATTTGAGTCTCTTGATGGTTCTTCTGGACATATGTAGATGGAGTCTTTTCTTCTACCTTTATCTATTCTTTTGGTGCCTCATAAGTTTCTTCTTCAGCATTAGTCTGATTTGATGTTGAAGGATAGTCCTCATCATCTTCAAAATATTCGGTTTTTATCTGCTTTGGATTGTTGCCTGCTTCATCAACCACCACATCAATACTTTCAACAATTTTTCCAAGACTTTTATTGTAACACTTATATCCTTTACTTTGGGAAGAGTAACCAAGAAGAATGCCTTGATCTGCTCTAGGTTCAAACTTACCAAGCTTTCCATCAATCCTTTTGATGTAACATTTGCTTCCAAAAACTTTGAAGTATTTTACAGTAGAAGTCTTACCATACCAAAGTTCATGAGAAGTTTGAGTGTTGTTTACCCAGACGTTTGTTTTGTTGAGAATAATAATGGCAACAAATGCAGCTTCACCCTAGAAGGTTGCAGGAGTTCCAAATTCATCAAGCATAGCAGAAGCCATTTGTTGAACCGTTTTTTTCATCCTTTCCACCACTCCATTTTGCTGAGGAGTCCTTGCAATAGAGAATTCCCTTCTTATTCCATGTTCTTCACAAAAGTTGAAAAATTCATCCAAGGTAAATTCCCCTCCTCGATCAGACCTGAGGCATTTGATTTTGTGATCTGATTCATTTTCAACCAAGGCTTTGAAAGCTTTGAACTTTTCGAAAGCTTCGTCTTTATGCTTCAGAAGTCCTATCCAACACATCCTAGAAAAGTCGTCAATGAACAATATAAAGTATACTTCTCCACGAGGTGACTTTTTCCTTGATGGACCACATAAATCAGTATGGACAAGTTCAAGTGGCTTACTAGCTGATCCTTCCTTCTTAGGAAAATGTGTTCTGGATTGCTTACCAAACTGACATGATTTGCATATTGTATTGTCTGGAATTCTGATGTCAGGAAGATTGCGAACAGCCTGATATTTGCATGCTTTCCTCATCTGAGGGAAGCTTAGATGCCCCAATCTTCTGTGCCATAGCCAGTGTTCATCATTTTTGCTTAGATAGCATTGTTGTTGTCCTCCCTTGAGTATGTATAAATTATTTGGAGTTCTTATGCCTTTGATCACTGTTTCTCCTGTATCAAGCTCACGAACAATACATCCATTTGATCAAAATACTACCTCATTTCCTTGATCACACATTTGGCTAACACTAAATAGATTATGCTTTAAGCCATCAACATACATAAAATTTCCAACTTTGACCTTTTATTTCAAAAGAACAAAGCCTTTACCTTTTATGAGTGCAGGGGTGTCATTTCCAAATGAGACCTTCCTTTCCTTTTCTAAGGCAGTATATGGCTGAAGTTTTTCTTTATCACCTATGATATGTTTCAAGCATCCACTGTCGATGTACCACTGATTTTCCTATCCTTCCGCATATAAGGCTATACCACGTCTTTCTGGTTGCGGTTCTTCCTTTCTCCATGCTTTGGGACCCAATGAAGCTTGCTCCTTCTGAGATGTTTGCCGAAACTTACTCCTGCATTTAGAATCTTCATGACCGAAGTTGTTACAAATAGAGCATTCTATTTCATTTTCAAGAGAAGAAAAGTTATTGTAGGTCCTCTTCATGATCCCAGTCACACTCCTCTGATTTTGTGCTTCTCTAGTCATGATGGTCTTGTAGGCAACACATTGAGCATCTTTGTGTCCAAAGTTATGACATGAGAAACATTGGCCATTAAAGAAATTCCTGCGATTATCAAATCTTCCGACCAGGTGATTGTAGTTTCCATTGACATTCATTCTTGAGGGAAATTGAGAATGATTTACCTACAGTTGGTTGTAGCTTCTGCTCATCCTTGAAGTAGATTGACCGTGATTTACTTGGTGATCTGCTTTATGCCTTTGCTGATGATTGTCAACCTATTCACTTCTCCTTGTTGCATTAGATAAATTTTGGAGGTGGATGGCATCTGTGCTTGAGATGCTTCTTCAGTATATCCAAGACCTGTCTTGATTAGAGGAGAATGCTACACTTTGATAATTTCATCTAAAGTTTCAGATCCTTTAGCAAATCTAAGATTAAGAGCTTTTGTTTTCTCAATATCTTTTCTAAGTCCCACAATTTTACATTCTAACTTTTCATTGTGTTTTTCCCTTTCAGCAAGTTGGAATGTCATAGTATCTATAATCATACTCTTTTATTCTAAACAAATTTTAAGTTTAGAAATTTCTTCATAGAGACCATATTCATCTATAGTATCCAAGAAATCATCATCTTCAAAAGCCATCAAAAGTATATAATCATTACCATGTTCATCTTCATCACTATTTGAAAATCCATCGCTGTCTTCATGTGTATAATAGCTCTTCTTACTTACATTCTGTTTCCTGTTCCATTTAACTGGTTCCTTACCTTTATCAAGCTTATCTTTATGAGGACATTTGGCTGCATAGTGACTGACTCTTCCACAAGCAAAGCATTTGAAAGGTAGCTTACCTCTGAATCTTCCAGAACCCCGTTGAAGGTTCTTGACAAAGTTTGATTCTTCCTCTCCTTCTGACATATGTCCTGACTCATTGTATTCTCCTTTTCCTGAAGCTTTGAATGCGGCTTCTCTCATGTCTGATGGACCCCCTTTTCTCATTTCGAAAGCAGTTAGGATTCCGTGCAGCTGTGACATGGTAATAATCTGAATATTCCGCTTTTCTTCTATGGCAGAAACTTTTGATTCAAACTTAGAAGACAAAGATCTTAGAACCTTTTCAACTAAAGTAACTTATTTTATCTCTTCACCCAAGTTTTTCATGCGATTAACAATCTCATCTATACATAAAAAAATAATTAGCCACACTTTCATCATTTTGCATTCTGAGAGTTTCATATTGAATTCTAAGAGATTGTAGTTTTTCACATTTTACCTAATCGTCTCCTTCATAACTTAGAATGATCTTGTCCCATATTTCTTTGGCAGTTTTGAGCTGCATAACCTTGACGAATTCTGATTGAGATAGACTCCCCAATAGAGTATTGACAACCTTTGCATTTGTTTCATACTGCTTTTTACCAGTTGTATCTGTAGGAGTTGCTAATGGAAATGTGTATCCTCCTTCCATGATATCCCAATTCTGTACCAAGAGATTGAAGATAGGTTGTGGTTCTTACCTTCCAATAGACGAAGTTGCTCCCATAAAAGATTGGTGCACTGATGGATGCCTCTTTTTTGTAGTTTCTCATGATGATAGATCTTCCTTCAAGCAATCAAGCTTCTTCTGAAGGACCTGCTCTGATTCCAATTGTTGGAAATAATACTGAGAGGGGGGGTGAATCAGTATTAGCAATTTAACAATTTTTCATTTCTATAAACAAATTGATATACGCTACTTTTGTTAATTAAACATGTGTATATATGCAACTATGTTTAGAGAAAACCACGTATATCTTACAGACTTCTAATTTAGTTAGCTGATTTTAATTTGTGTATCAGAACCATAAAACAGTAATCAAGTGCAGTAAACAGTATAGGAAATCACACACATGAACACAAGATATAAGGTGGAAACCCAATGTGGGTGAAAACCACCTGCTGCAATTCGTCTCTATCTTCTTTTAATAATAAACTTCTTTTTACAATATTTCTGTACTGGTGCAGTCTTATACCAGTACGCAGGCTTCTACCTTCAGAAGGCTACAACCTTCTCTCATTCTCCAGCTTCTCCTGGAAGGGAGCTACAACCCCCTTAGCTCTTGTACTAGCTAATGTACTAGTACGTAGGTGCTGACCTACAGAAGACTACAACCTTTTCTTTTCTTCCAGGGACCATGTTTCATAAATTTTCAGACTAGATCCATCAATAACGTCAATCAAACATCAAATATATATGCATCAACCAATCCCCTTTGCACCAACCAAAAACTGAATCAAACAAGCACTTCTCTGAATGTTGTAGCCAAAATATAGTAACAGTAACCAGAAACCAATCTTGAACCCAGAACACTACAACAATAAACAAAAGTAGCTAAAACATATTTTATGAGATGTACGCTACTTCACTATGTAGAACCTACATGCATACATTGTTATATTAAGGCAAACCTGCGTATACGCCGTTTTGAATTTCTGAACCAGCATGTATACGAGCCTTTGCTATGCTGAACCTGCGTACAGATTTGTAAAAGATAATTTACCCTTTTCAACTATTTAGAAATCAGTTATACCCAGATCATCAGATTTACAAATCAAGTCATACACCAAATATAAAAGATCAAAATCACACAAAGATACTTCTCTTCAAGCCTTAAGATCTTGACCCATCAATAGAACTTATCCTTCTTCTAGCACTCAAGTTCCTCCTTGATTCAGATTCAGCTATGCACCATAACCCAATGACCAGTATTCTAGATCTTTCTCTTCATTAGATATTCAATCCTTGAGTATCCTTGCCTAATGATCTCCTTCCCCTTTTATAGTCTTAGGCCTTATACAATACCATGGTCCAAAACCATTTAGAACCAATACCTGGGTCCAAATACCTGGGTTCAACACTTCGGATGAGATACCATGGTCCAAAACCATAGGTCCAAATACCAAGGACTAAAAACCAAGTTTTCCAAACTATACACGCTTTTTTGTGCATTAAAGTGCGTGTATACGCATACGCACCTTTTGGTCTATGAATCTGCGTGTGTATGCGGCTTGGTCAATGGGAACCTTCGTATACCTCCTTTTCCTTTATTCTGAGAGCCTGTGAGCCTGAACTGTCATTTGAGTGATTTGTCGAGTGAGTTACCATCAAGGACAATACAGGTGCCATAGTGCCAAGCCTGTATCATAATGCCAACAGGTAGGTCTCTTTAAAGATTCCACCTTAATGGGTACTTTTACTCTCCCACCTCCAAATGTTCATTTGGTCAATATGATTTCGGATTCCACGGATCCTTGGATTATCCCTACCGAAGATCAAATCGACTCATTTGGTGATGCTATGCCTTTAATGCCATTGGAGATAAATTATCAAGAAATTCTTTTAGCTTCGGTGGCCGCTTTAGAGAGTCATACTATCTTCAATATGAACCTAGACACTTATGTGCCATCCCCTTGGCTTGGTTCTTGGGATTCTCTGGATCCCTTGAATGAGACATTCCCCACTTACGAGAGTATCGTGGAGGTCATGTCTCTAGAGGAAGTTCCATGGAATGGTCTATATCACCATTCTTCCTTTCTCCCTCACCTCGATGAGATGCCTTCCTATTCTAAAGCGTTTGTTTCTCATCCTTTTATGACTCCATTTCAAACATCTGTTCGGGTACATGAAATTTTTTCAAAGGGTAATATGGAAAACATCACTGCTATGATGCCTATTGACATTTCCATTAAACTGAGAATTGTCGAGAACATCCATATTGGGGTTTCTTGTTCTCCAGATGAGATCAAGATCTATACTCATCTTTTTAAAGAATTCCGAGATGTTTTCTCTTAGTCATACGAGGAGATGCCTGGTATCGATCTAGCCATAGTGGTGCATGAGATCCCTACTTATCTTGGTGCTAAGCTTGTTTGGCAACAAATATGCCCTGTGCACCCTCGAAAGGCTACTACTATCAAACAGAAGTAGAAAATCTTTTGAAAGTAGGTTTCATCTATCGTATTCCATTGACGGATTGGGTATCCAATATCGTCCATGTTGCCAAGAAGTAGGGCACAATACATGTTTGTGTTGATTACCGCAATATCAATTGCGTGTGTCCTAAAGATAATTATCCTACTCCCTTTATCGACTAGATCATCGACGAATGCCTAAGGACTGATATTTTTTCTTTCATGGACGGATTTTCTGGCTATAATCATATTAACATTTCACCCACTGATCAACATAAAACAACTTTTATCTGTCCTTGGGGTACCTTCTCTTACAAAAAGCTTCCTTTCGGTCTGAAGAATGCTAGTGGTACTTTTTAGCGTGCGATGTCCTATGCATTCCATGACATTCGACATATTGTTCAGCCATACCTCGATGAATTTCCTACTCATTCGGCTAAATGTTGTGACCATCTAGATCACTTGAGAGATATTGTTTTACGATGTCGGCATTATAATATCCATTTCAATCCACACAAGTGTGTGTTTTGCATCGACTCCGACCGACTCTTAGGTTTTGTCATGTCTTGTGAAGGGATCAAGATTGATCCTTTGAAAGTTAAGGCCATAGTCAATCTACCCCCTCCTTCATCACTGTTGCAATTGCAGAGCTTGCAGGGAAAAGCTAATTTTCTTTGTCAGTTTATTCCTGATTATGTTGAACTTGCCAAAGGTTATACTCGCTTACTTACGAAGGGGATCCCTTTTATCTAGGGTGAAGTTTCCCAAGAATCTTTTGATTATTTAAAGAAATCCCTGATCAATGCTCCTTTACTGCATCCCCCCAATTACCACCGCGATTATTTCTTGTATTTGGATGCAACTAATACCACCATTTCTATGGTATTAGTTCAAGATGATGATGATGGCAACGAGCACGTGGTTTATTATCTGAGCCGAAATCTTCTTGATATTGAGTCTCGCTAGGCTCACATTGAGAATCTTGCTTTGGCGGTGGTTCATGTCATCCAAAGGTTTCGACACTATATCCTTTTATGAAAAACCACTGTGATTTCCGATTGCAACCCCATGACATATATACTAACTCGCCAGTTACTTGGGGGAAAATACTCCAAATGGATCATCATCCTGCAGGAGTTTGATTTGGAATTTATTGCTACCAAATCAAATAAATCACTTGTCTTTGTCGAGTTAATCTGTGCTCTTCCATCTGCAAGCACGCCAACCGATTTTACTGAGCAGATACCCTATGAAACATTGTTTCTGATCAACACTCTTGACCCCTAGTATTATACATTATTGTTTATATTCAAACCTAGGCCTTTCGACCTGAGTGGTCCCAATTGGACCAATGCCACATCTGGCATCAGTTCCAACCCTATTAGATCCTTGGTGATACCTTGTATCGGGTCGGTGTAGAATCTATCCTTCGTAGATGTCGCACCCTTGAAGAGGTTGAGTGGGTCCTAAATGATTGCCACTATGGTGCCTGTGGTGGTCATATGTCTAGATATGCCACTGCTCAGAAGATCCTTTGCGCCAGTTATTTTTGGCCTTCTATATTCAAAGATTGCATTCTAGTTGTCCAAAAATTCCATGAATGCCATATTTTCAACTGCAAGCAGCGCACCCCACCCGCACCCCTACACCCAATAATTACCATTGGCCCATTTTCCAAATGGGGAATTGATTTAATGACCTATAACCCTTGCTCGGCTAGGGGGCATGGTTATATCATCGTCGTCGTCGACTATTTTACGAAATGGGCCAAGGCGATGCCTACATACAATGCTGACGATATTACTGTCGCACAGTTCCTTTTTAACCACGTTATAACACATTTTAGTGTCCCTCAAGCTATCGTGACTGACCGTGGATCACATTTTCATCAGCACATGATGGCAGAGCTAACTGCTCAGTTGGGCCTTCGACATGATAACTCAACTCCATATTATCCACAGGCCAATGGCAAAGTTGAAGTAGTCAATAAGGTTTTAATTACTATGCTTCAGCGTACCGTTGGGAAGCACATGAAAGATTGGAATTTAATGTTATTCTCAACTCTTTAGGCTTACCGCACCTCTACTAAAATGACCACTGGATTCACTCTGTTCCAGATGGTATATGGTTTAGAGGCAACTCTTCCAATCGAATTCGAAATCCCTTCACTTAAGCTAGCTACTGAACTTCTTCTGAATACCTTGCTTGAAGAGGAGAGACTGCTGTATCTTGAGAGACTTGATGAGACTCGTCCCATCGCTGTGATGGACATCAAATCTCAAAAGAAACGGGTCAAAGCTCATTTTGACCAAATCGTTTCTTCTCGCACTTTCATTGAAGGCGACTCGGTCCTTCTTTACGATCAAGCCAATGATAAATTGGGGGCAGGTAAGATTGAACCCATGTGGCACGAGGCCTACATTGTTAAGCGTGTCTTATAGAAAGGTGCCTATGAGCTATGTGATTATGAGGGAAATGCATTGTCACAACCCTGTAGTGGGTTGTATCTCAAAAAGTATTATGCGTGAGATTCATATGATAACTTTTGTACGTCAGTGTGCATTGTATTTGATTTTTGGTGTGTTTGTTTGCTTTGGAGACATATGTTTTTCTTCTTACCCTGTGTTACGCTCAGTTTGCAGATGTCGTAAGGACATTACGTTGGTTTTGCTGATGGTGCTTGTCGCAACACATAAAGTCTATCTTCCGCAGCATGGGTACTCTATGACCCTAATGGCGAGTTGAATAACTTACAATGTATCTGCCTTGGTCGAAAAACTTATAATATTGCTGAGTATAGTGTTGTTATTGAACTCTTGTCAGAAGCAGTTGCTCTTGGCATTAGAGATTTAGTTGTTAAGTTGGATTCACAGCTCGTTGTGTTACAATTAAACAACCATTATTTGGTAAGAAATCCACAAATATTGTGTATGTATCTACGTCTTAGATTGTTGGAAATAAATTTTGATTACATTACATATCAACATATTCCACGTAATTTAAATACATTAACTGATGCATTAGAAAATTTTGTTCTTGATAGACATTTGAGTCATTTATAAAACTGAACCGTGTTACGAACACATAAGTAGAAGTAAAACATGCATATATATATATAATATATATATATATATATATATATATTATATATAATATATATTATATATATTCGTGTTTGCTAGAGTGTTTACATCAAAATGTCAAAAAGTAGAGTGTTATGAGACACTTGGCTTTCAAAGCCTACAAAATGTGTAAAAGACTAGATAAACTATCACACTACACGTTTCTCATGATAACACTTGACTAGTCTAATCAATCGGCCTAGTAACCGATGCAGTCTCACACACACTCCCACTGTATGTCTTTGCCAACGCAGTGGAACATCATCGATGGTGGCATAATCTAGAACCCCTCGGGTGATTACCTCCAGATTACGCTCCATGTCGACTAAGGGGTCAACCCCTTCCTCCTAGTCTGCGACCAATATCAGGTGGGCAGCTCGTTGTGCTATTGGTGACATGCTTGGTGGTCTCTCTGGTCCCACATCTGCACATTTATCATAAGTTGAGCCTTAGTTTACATTCTCATAAAAATCATAAAAACTTGAAAAAAATCAAAAAAAAGTTTTTATCTATGTTGGTCCACTGTTTGCCCGGTGGCAAAGGTAGATCTAGATCCCCTATGAAATTTGTGCTGGTGTTCAATCCAAGCAAAGAACTGTGGTGGATAGTGCATGTGTTGACCCGTGCCTCCTCGAGGCATGAGCTAGCTCCATCTCACAAGCCGCGAATCTCAGGGGGTAGGATGTGGTACTTCTGTCCACTGATACCAGAAGAGCAGCATTCGCTTTAGGAAGAAGGTCACTAGGATGGAATCAAATCTGAATTGCTTTAGGTGACCATGCTTACCCTTGGTCAGTTGACGATTCATGTTCGCCAAAAGATCTCCACACCAGTTGAAGGTGGTGCGGGTCAAACAAGAAATAACATACTAAAAACTGAGACTTGGAAGCCTCATGAAGAGCTTGCATGCCAAATACACATGCCATGGTGAACAATATTGTTCTCAGAATGATGTTATTGGTGATTGTTGCAATCTTCACCTTACCTCCGTTATTTATCTCGGCACCAAGACAATATCTATGGACTAAACTCCTGATACTCTCACCTCCTTGGCGAGATCCAAAGAGTTAAATGGCTTCTCCTCGATGGGATAATCCCGTGATGAAATAAATGTCCATCTCCTCCAGTTACAGATCTTGTCCTTTGATGATGAATATCTCTCGATCTACATACCAAAGGCTGATCAGATAAGGTAGCAACTCCATCTGTGCCCTCAACCCTGTGGTCCAGAAGAATTTCAGTAGGCCACAATCCCTCAGAGAATTTATGCATGCCGAATCTTGAGATTCTTGGTGATCCTCGGCCTCATGGCCTCTTTCTTTCCACTCTAGGACCATATTTCTCCTACAAACAACATTTAAACACCTTTTAGTGCTTTTTCCATGGATAAAATCAACATTTTTTTCTTTGAAAATGAGTTTTTAATCTCTAAAACTCGCTCTCGGTGCCATTGTGTCTGTTTTTCAAAACAATGTGATGGAATCACACGAGCCTTTGGGCTTGAGTGTGACCATCACTGGTCTGATGACCATACCCGCGATGGTCGTCGATGACCTAAATTTTAAAAATCCTCTTTTCTAGCTTAAAATTCACCGTTAAAATTACATAAAAAGGTAATGGAATGCAAGAGAAGGGAAGAGGCTCTTACCTATCGCAGACAGATTGTGAAATCGTACCCTGGATCTCCCGTAGCAGCCATTGGAAAATCAAGGAAATTAGGGCACAAAAACACTTTCAGAGCTCAATTTGGTAAAATGGTAAAAAATTAAATTACTTCTACCTATTTATAAGTTTTGAAAGTCATTTTGTCAAATATTTTTGTGATATTTTAATATTTTCTCGATATCAATGATGGGTGTGTTTCTTGTGCAGTTACAGGTGCCTTCAATGTGAACAATGATCATTATTGACCTATTCTAGGAGTTTTATTTTATCTCTTTTTCGGACTCCTTAAATAAACGAAAAAAGGAACCCCCTGGAGTCATCTTTCAACTCTTTTTTGACTCTCAAAAATTGAAAAGGTTGCCGAGGACGTGTCATTTCGGACTCGCTAAAGTAAATGAATCGACATCACCTCAGTATATGTTTACCCATTTTTCTGGTTGAGATTGTCTATTTACGAAAAAGGTACACCTTAGTTGAACATGGCTAGGGGGTTCCCTCGGATATTGTTTTCTACCTTTTCGGGTTCGAGGGACAAATTACAAAAAGAGACATGATGGAGTTTTCTTTTTTTATTTATTTTTCAAACTCTCTAAACATGAAAAAGACACTGAGTTATTCTTCTGTCGAACTCATTAAAATTTTACGACGAAAGGTTTGTCACCATGACAAGACTGAGCTTCTCCTTCCTAGGGCTCATAAAACTTACTAGGATGGATTCATTCAAAGAATGGACTTACATAACAAGCGTATCCTATCCCCTTCAATATTGTGATAAAAATAATTGGGCTACTCACTAGAAATAGCAGGGAAAAATGAAGATGAGACATCCTTTGTATAGGCAGCATGTCACTCTTGAACATGACACTCTTCTGCTCTCATGTCGGGTTTGGGATATCCTCACTCAGTCACTTGTCCTCCTGGGTTTGGGTGATCCATCTTACCTCTCATTTGACTCTTCACACTATCATCATGAACTTTAGTCCCATATTGAGTCAGATGCTGCCACACTCCGGAGTCGTGTCGCCAATATGTTCAAGAGAAGTCCAATCTGCAGTTATTTACCTATACATTTTTTGAGTCATTGCTACAATCTTGAATATTATTCCACTTTATTCCTTGTTTCATGTCGATGATGGGGATTCATAATTTCCCTCCATTGATGGGTCACTTCCTGTCGACTTCAGCTCATTATCCAGGAAGATGACTTAGGAACTCCCTTTCACTACCTTAGAGCTGGCATGCCTTAATGGTTAGTTCTTCGCATCTAACGACAGGTCTTCATTATTGGCTTTCGATCGGGCGATTCCACGAGTGTTCGATGTCAGCTTCATTATCACATTCATGGATTGTACTGTTGTACCTTGAGATCCATTGTCATTATTGGTGGTTTCTCTCGTACCTGTTAACGGTCCACATCATTAGCCGGTGATCAGGTGGTTTTCTCGCATGTTCGACTTCAACACGTTTATTCTCATGCTGGAATTTGTACATTGATTGGGTCGGGATGGAGTGCAAGACCTTGAGTCTTCTCTGTTATGGCTCATGATGCATGGAGTTTTATGTTATTCATGATTGTACACATGTTTCTACTATACGGATGGTTGTGACCATACCGCGAGACTTAATATTTATACTGATCCTTGTTATCTGGATGGTTGCACCCATACCATGGATCTTTTTATATTGTCTTCATCATCCAGATGGTTGCGTCCATGTCGTTGATTCATGTCTTAATCTCAAATATGTATATGTATATGCGTCCTTGATTTGCAGGTCTCCTGATAGTGCGTGTCCTCGTCCTTGCCAAAAGCTCATAAAGCATTTCAGCCATCACTCCTCATTTTGCCTTCATGCTTTATGGGGCATCTATTATATAGTATTTTGTCATGCCTCCTGCACTTCCCTGTGACATACCCTAAAGTGCCCGAAACATGATCATTATATAGTATAGTCATCAATGTATACAGCTTAGACCCCTTCTTTAACTTTTCCTGGAAAATATCTAGAGCTTTCCCTGAAGAAATAGCTCATGAAACCCTAAAATGAGAATCATCACCCTTATGAAGCTCAAAACTGCGATGATCACCTGTTGCACCTTGTTAAACCAACGATGGCATCACTCTGTTCTCTCTCATACTCGCGATGGTCTCAAAAAGGAAGTTTTCCCAAAGAGGATGAGAAGCTTCATGAACTAGATGCTTCCAGAGCAGCGAGATAGAGGTGGTTTCACATAGATGAGGTCGAATTCTCCTAATTTGACCTCTTGGTTTCATCTCTATGAGCTACCTCCTTAAGATGTGGGCCTCATCCTATCTTTGGAGGAGGCATAACTCCCTCTCCCAGCTTATAAATCCCCTCTACCATTCCCAAATGGTTGATCTATGTCCATTTGCACCCCTATGCCGAGCTTATGCTTAGAGGCTATTCATTAGACTTGGAGAAGGAATGTTGGAGAGTTTATTGGCTTGGACTTGGATTACCACTCAAGGAGAGCCTTTCAAAATCAAGGCTATGGTTGTAAGCTTCCCCTTTATTCTTTAAATAATAATACAATTGTTGGTTCACCTTCCCATTATATATGTTCATGTATGTATTTGTTTGGCATTCCTTGATCAGCTAAATAGATTATTATTGGATTTGCTATTAGTCTTGGTATGTTTTGTTGTCTCTTGGATACTTGTGCAGTTACATAAGAGATGAAAGAAGCAGGAACGAGCCCGTGACACAAGCAATTCGAGGATCTCAACAAAGGATAACGGATTAGCATTAGAGCAAGGTAGGCCATCTCTCTTGTTCTACTTTTTAGTTGTAATCTAGGAAGATGTCTAGTTGATTTTCCTTTCAAGTTGCTAGACCCACTCATTGGGCTAGAGGGATCGTCTTTGTCCGCAAAGAGGATTAACCTTGACAACAATAGATAATTTATTTTTAAGGAAATTTAATGATAGCTTTCCTAAATACTTTCAATATATTTCCTAGATAATCATATACCTTTCTCAAATATCCATTCCTGTGAATTTTAATTTATGCCTTAGTTACTTTGTAATTTAATTTACGCTTAGATAACCTGAAAAGAAAATTAGTTATGGGCATTGCAGAGCTCGTATTGTATGAGCTTGACTCTAAATATCTCTTATATGAAAATTAATTAATGTGTTTACTATTTGATGCATTATTGGTATTTGTTTATACTAGAAAGTACAACTAGCAATTGCCGATAGGAGTGTTAAATTGAAAAAGTTGTACTTTGGTTTATAAAATGGGACTCACAGAACCATGTGACAGAGAAAAGATAGATAGTATGACATGATACAGTTGGGGCGAACTTTGTCAACATTTTGTGCTCATGCTAAGGATGTGAACAGTGGGATTGCCTCGTAACGATTGCATTGAAGAGTTTGAAATACCATATGTGCATGCATTCAACAGTGGGCTCTATTCTTAGTGAGACCATATTCCTAGCAAATATTAAAAAAAACTAAATTATTGTAAGTTTCACAACTTTAATTAAAAATGACAGTTACCCACACCCCTATCTAAGGAAAAAAAGACAAGGTGAATTTTTAATGAACACGATTACAATTATGACTACGACTACAATTTGTAAAAGTACAATTACTAAAATATAAAATAGCATTAGAGATATGTTGATTTAATAATCACAATAATTGGTAATTACAAACATCACAAAGATACCATAAGCCAAAGCAGCCCACAATGGACCACGTTGAAATTGGTTAATATGGAGAGAGGACGCTCTCACAACACATCTAATATGGGAATTTGCTCCCCAAAATAAAAATTGGAGATTTTCTTGGTGCAATTAATCCTTAAAAACCATCATACAATAGCTTTTCATGTGGAATTATCTACAATAAACCACCCCACAAACAAGGCAAGAAGAAGTATGAATGCTAAACAAAATCCTACCATAAGGTTGTTCCACTAGTAATTCAGATATCAAATAGATAACCACAAGCCAAAAAGAACCCACACATCATGATGCCAGAACAGGTGACAATGTGAATAGACAATAAATAACGTCAATGACTGAAAAAGAATTATAAATTTTACACATTTTTTAAACAATTTTTGAAATAATGCCTATGTAAGAATGAAGAATTGATACACATGATTACTGAAAGAAGTTATGTCTCCATCTCTTTTATCTTAAAATTGATTTTAACAACAATGCATGAACATTCAGTTCTCTACACTGTCGTAGCTAACAATACCATTGCTTTTTCTTGCATTATCATCCATTCTTGTTGCATTTTCTTCTTCCTCAAGAACATCGTTCATGATATCTTCGTCACCAACATCTTCCACATCCTCCTGTGCTTCATCACCTGCTCTATGAAGACATGTTTTGAGACCATGAATCAATTTGTTTAACTCAAGATCATTATCCATGCTTTCCTGTAGATTTGTTTTCATGTTCCCATTCCTGGTATTCCCAACTGTGTGCCAACTCTAGATTGGAGAGTAATTGATCACTAACTTGTTTTTGGTATTCTGTTAACTCTTGCATGTGCTTGGATTTCCATTGCAAAACAATTTTAGGACAAATGGATCAAAACAGAAAGATGAGAAAGAATCAACAAAATATCAAAACATAAATGCTTTCATAAGAGAAGATTACAAAGAAAAGGGTAAAGGGTTATAATCATTGATGTAATTCTACCTTCTCTTGCTCTTCAAGAAATTTGGCACAAGTATCTAAAGGTTTTGCAAGGACATAGAATATTGGAGGCTCAACTTTTGCCCTGTAAACACTAACAACAAACAAACTTGGGACACAAATCTAACAACTCTTTCAGATAAAGAATCCTGATTAGCAGGACATAATTTAACAAGGGAAAGAATTCACTTATAAAGGAGGATTAATGATTGTGGTTGCTAGGGAAGCAACACTATTTACAAGTAAA
Source organism: Pinus taeda (assembly GCA_000404065.3). Lineage (NCBI taxonomy): Eukaryota > Viridiplantae > Streptophyta > Pinopsida > Pinales > Pinaceae > Pinus > Pinus taeda. The sequence continues at coordinate 57,215 of APFE030884290.1, read as the reverse complement.
TGACATGTAAGACACGTAATTTCTTCAAGAAGGTCTCATATATAATACATTGGCTCCAATCACAAAGGAGTTATGCATACAACATAAACTTATCTTTGGTTACAATAAAACTGTAAAATGTCTAGGAGCACTTGAGTCGGTTCTAATAAAACTGTGAAATGTCTAGGAGCACTTAAGCCAAAATAATAACCTGCCAAAAACATTATTTATGTTAATATAGAAAATTATGACAAACAATTGCTAAAATAGACAAAACCTATTGTATTGATTATGCCAGAAAATTGGCTAAATGTAGAAACCATTTTTATTAATTCTTTTCAATTTTTCTATGTGTTTGTGACCATTTTTATTAATTCTTTTCAATATTTCTATGTGTTTGTAAACATTGGCATCAATATGCATATTCACCGAATTTCAAGTAAGGATAAGAAAACAGGCTTGGAACCCCACTACAAATTCATTGAAAACTGGAAGAGATTAACACTGCTTAACTGATTTATAGAATAGAAATTTTTAATATTGAGTAGTTGGGCATTCTATTACAATGCAGGCTCTACCAGTTAGGCAATGGTAAAGAGATCCAATGAAATTTTCATGTTATACAAAATAACATGTTTCCTTCCAGTTTCTTGCTAATAAAGAATGCCCATTATAAGATAACACAGTCTCTAACTAATAAACAACGCGTACTCACTATGGTCGAAATGTCGAATCTCCAATGTTCTCATGCCCCCTACCTTCTCCGTCATGCCGCAATATTTAATCAATAATGTTTCATAGAAAGAAAACTAAGACATAAGCCAGAACATAAGACACACAAAATTGAACATTTATTGCATTGATATAAAAAAAAAAATATTAAAATTATGCCACCATTGAAGCAATAACAAGAAACTCGAAGGAGAAAAAACAAGCTTAATATACAAACTGATTCCAAGTATCCAAGATCGCTTCTTGTGTGATTTTTGATCCTTGTTTCTGCGAAGTTTACATCTATGAGCTCGAATCAGTACAATAATGAATCTATCACAACCTGTACAAGGGAGTTGGTCTTATAAAAAAAAACTAATGATATGGAGCATTTTCTATATAAATAGTTGTGCCCTACTTTGTCCATGGTTTTACAAATTATCATGCAGTAGAGCTGCATCATTCCACTGAGTTCCTGATTTTTTTCCATTGCAGGTCATTAGAGAGTATCCTAAAGAGAAACACCTCTCTAGATAAATGCATGATCCTTCTGCCTTTATCATCTGATGAGTATATACACAGGCATTCATACAACATATTCACAGGCTTGTAAAGTGGCTACTAGACTAGGTTTGTAGCAGTAAATCTTCCTTTAGAGTTGATATATCATAGTCCCTCCAAAAGGATTGTGACTACTGATTTTGAAACCTGAAACTTTAGCAATCATTTCATTATCAGTAGCTATGGTGCAGTCTCTAAATACCTTTTTGTCAGAGAAGCCAATAATGGTGTGTAAAGTTGTTCTTAGCATCTATTTCTTATTTTGCATCAGTTGTCGAACATGGTTTTGATTTGTACACGTTCCCAGTCTCTCTGTACTGATAGTATACAAATAACAACATCATATCAAGTGAAATGAGGGAGAAACAAAGAGATCTTCAACCTGCAACAACATGTCTACCTTCTCTACCATGCTGCAATATTTAATAGATTGGTAGCAAAAAGATAAAATCGATCTACCTCTAACATTTTAAACACTTGTATGTGGCCCTAACTTCGTCACTTTGCAACACATTTCTCCCTTTTCTATCTCATATCATACCTACATGTACATCTTTTAGAGCTAGTTCGAAATTTCACTCCCAATACCCATTTAAAAATATAAACTTTATTAGAGTCGCCAGAATATTCGAATTAAATTTACTACAGTTCTTGGAGTTGAGCACATCTTCTCCTTTTTCTATCACACATCATACTTACATGTAACTTACATGTAAAACTTTTAGAGGGTAGTCTGAAATTTCACAGAAGCTGCGTTTGGAACGTAATGGTAGAGCACCTAGCAGATGTCAAATATATTCATCCTATACTTGTATATGATAATTGCTACACATAAAATATGGCGTTGATCTTGTTGGGTTTAGTGAAACCCACACGAAGGAGCCTGGGCTTGGCTTCAAGCTGGAATACCCGTTTCAAAATATAAAATTTATTACAGTCGTCGGAGTATTCAAATTAAATTTATTACAATGGTCATAGTTGTATTAGTCTGGTGGGAAAATATAAAATATAATAAAATAAAAAAGGGAACTCAAAGCTATCAAAACATGGTTGAATCTCTATCCCCATAGTCCTCGAAATTAAAACATAGATAATCAAGGGCTCGAAAAAATGAAATATATTTCAACTTTGAAGTTTGAACCCTTTTATTATCCTTCACTTCAAAATGACGTAAAGACACCCATCACAACCCATAACTTCGTTAGTAAAAATATCATAAACAAATATACATTTCTTACAGATATCAACTAGATGACACAAGTAGCACTGGAAACCCTACAAAATATCAAATAAGCACCTCAGACAACATTGAAAACCCTACTTCCAGCAGAGGCAGCGGAGTCCCTTTTAGTTCGCAATCCTGGTCCAAGGTTACTACCTTGCCTGGCATTAATTCCGTTTCGAGAGCGAGTAGCGTCTATTACAATTATTTATCCAAAAACACTAGAAGCAAGGATCAGTAACGCAGCACAAGACGCACATCTGTGAGATCGAAAATCGTTTGAGAGTAACATGACTGCATCTTATTCAAATGTTAAACAGAAAAAAAATAAAATTAAACGAAACAAACCTCCCACTGTTGCCATTGAGTTCTTCGATTTCCTTTCAGAGCTCCTCCACAGTCTTCTCCATCAAAGAGATCGCCATCCCTACAATAAACACTCGATGGCCTAGAGGTTTCAAATTCCAAATCCTGAGTATCACTGAATAACGAAAGATTTCTAACACGAACTTTCATAGCAAAGCGACCTCCACTCAACTGGTTCCACGTGCCAATTTTCTATTTGACTGAACGGCGAAAATGATGGCTTTGGATTGGCCGGGGTGAACAATGTTTTCCCACCCCTAGCCAACAAATAAAACACCTAAAGATAATAGTGGGGAAGTAACAACTTGTTTCTATCTACATTAAGATGTGTATGCAAGGCAAATAACAGAACACAAGCTACAAGACCGACAATTACCAACAATTCCTTAATTGCTCAGTTTAATCAACAAAGGGAAATAATGGAAATGACAAATTATAATAGTAATACCTATTCATCGTTACACTACTTGATCTAAATTTAGCGATCCCAACATATTTTTAATTTCTTAATTATGTGACATTTTATTTTTATTTTAATTTTTTTCCAATTCTAGTTTAGCGATAAGAGACTTTTTATATTAATTGAAAGGTAGAATTGGCATAAATTAACCATCGAAATATATTCCCTTACCCATAACTCTTACACCATAAAAATGGTGCCAAAACACGTTTGGAAAAAAGAATGATACTTCGAAATATACATTTCATGATGCCATCGTAAAATGATTACATATATTATAGTTAGTTTCTCATTCTGTCATGAATCTCTAACTACCAAAATTAACAATAGAAGTCTTGCAAAAACCGAGTGTCTTGCAGACGTGTGATTGGATTGGCAAATGAATCCATTCTGCCCACTTTTAAGTCGCACAATTGTAATTGCATAATGTGTATAACCATTTCTAGCACTCTAGTGGCGTGAACATCTTAAATTCCAGAATTGGGCAACAAATATATAGTTGTTAATGGGCATTAAATGAGTCGAGGCTATATATGCTTATTATTAATGGGCATTAAATGAGCAGAGGCTATATATGCTCACCATTGGATAACTGGCTTGCCAAAATCTAATAGTGGGCATATACAACCCTCACTCATTTAATGCTTATTAGTAATCTACTTATTTTTAGCATAACATCATATACATTAAATTCTTGGCTCCATTTCCAACTCGTTCTACAAATTCCTTTTGTAATTTTATGGTGGATGTGTCACAGAAACAAATTTATATTATATCTGGACAATATAGATTCTAAGATTATTAAACTACCATCATGCATGGTTTGGTTAATCTAAAATTCTCAAATTTACTAAACAATTAAAATTTATTATTAATGCATATGGGCTGGGTTCAGAGTTTCCCAAGGATCACTTTTCCCTTTTCATCATGTCATTATCCACGGAGTGGGTTGAGACCATAGTTATCAAATTCGCCCTTGGGAAGAACAAGATGCTCACTTGGAGAATCTGAAGTATATGTGTTTTTTGCAGGCATGAAGAGGAGGACATTGTCCACATTCTCTTAAGATGCCATATAGTTGTACAGGTTTGGCATGGTTTGTCTGCTTTACTCTCCTTCACATATATTGGCCACAGTTTTATTGAAACATGCTCGTTATGGTGGAGTACCTAGAATAGGCATAGGAGGGCCATTCCACTGTTTACATTTTGGGAAATATGGAAAGCTAGAAATAACATTATCTTTGATAACATTTTCCACAATGTTGACAAGATCATATACATGATACACACTTGGATGGAAACACTGCTAAAGCCACAATCACGTACACCTTCGGTGTCTCACGAGCCTAATGATCCGTATATCTCCTACCCAGTTTGTTTTTTTTACGAAGTTGAACAAGGAGGTATATGTAGATGCGAGATTTGGATTTGTATGGACTTTAACATGCAATATAGGATCCACTTGGGGGGGGATGTGGAACTAATATGAAGGCAGAGGCCATGGCACTTTGGGGGTTGCTATGATTCACGGGATTTCTAGACATTCACATCATAAACATATATGGAGACTCCCAGGCCATCATCAATCATGTCTTGGGATCCTCCATTATTTCACACCCCCATCTACAGGGTTGGCTAAGGAACATCACATATCTTCAGGACACTCTTTAGGGAGTCACCATACAACACATTCACAGAGTTCACAACACTGTTGGAGATGCCTTGTCTAAGCAAGGTCTACTCGACACTTTGGATGGGCTTCATATCACTCTCGAGGTGGATGGATGCTTGATAGATGCTGGTTTTATGCCTTTTCCTTGAGTTTTTGTCTACATTGCATTTTACAATGTATTTTGTTTTTTGCTGTGTCCACATCATATAGATGCTCGCTGGGAATTCACATTTGTGGGTTTATTTTGTCTTGCACTGGATGGCTATTTCATTGTTATATGCTTCTTCCTCCAATTTTGTTTTTGGTACATTGGTTGTTTTTATGTGGACACGGTCTAATTGTGGAGACTCGACCTGATCCTTTTTTATAGGATACACTGGGCTATTGTTGGTCCATGTGGTAATATGTTGCTTTCAATCTGAATCCAGATGGATCTTGATGTACTGGTTTTACTATAGTATAATAAAATCAACGTTTTTTCTTTCTTGAAAAAAAAAGGAAATCAAATTCGCCCAAATCATGGTGAAAAATATGAAAATTTGCCCGAATCATGGTGAAAAATATGAAAATTCACCCATACGATTTGAATATTGAATAGTTCGACAAAAATCGATCCGGTTCATAGCATAGGTGCTTAACGATTAGGTGAAAATAATAACATAGTTCATAATTTGGGTGCATATATTGTTCATTAGCGGGCATAGTTAATGATAATAGATTGTTCATTCACTAAACACAAATAGATTGCTGCAGAAGAGGAGGACAATGTCCCTTTTCATCATGTCATTATCCACGGAGTGGGTTGAGACCATAGTTATCAAATTCACCCTTGGGAAGAACAAGATGCTCACTTAGAGAATCTAAAGTATATGTGTTTTTTGCAGGCAGGAAGAAGAGGACAATGTCCACATTCTCTTCAGATGCCCAATAGTTGTACAGGTTTGGCATGGTTTGTCTGCTTTAGTCTCCTTCACATATATTGACCACAATTCTATTGAAACATGCTTGTGATGGTGGAGTAACCAGAATAGGCATATGAGGGCCATTCCACTATTTACATTTTGGAAAATCGGGAAAGCTAGAAATAACATTATCTTTGATAACATTTTCCACAATGTTGACAAGATCATAGACATGATACACACTTGGATGGAAACACTGCTGAAGCCACAATCACGTACACCTTCGGTGTGTCACGAGCCTAATGATCCATATATCTCCTACCCAACTTGTTTTTTTTACGGAGTTGAACAAGGAGGTATATGTAGATGCGAGATTTGGATTTGTATGGACTTTAACATGCAATACAGGATCCACTTGGCGGGGGGGGGGATGTGGAACTAATATGAAGGCAGAGGCCATGACACTTTGGGGGTTGCTATGATTCACGAGATTTCTAGACATTCACATCATAAACATATATGGAGACTCCCAGGCCATCATCAATCATGTCTTGGGATCCTCCACTATTTCACACCCCCATCTACAGGGTTGGCTAAGGAACATCACATATCTTCAAGACACTCTTTAGGGAGTCACCATACAACACATTCACAGAGTTCACAACACTATTGGAGATGCCTTGTCTAAGCAAGGTCTACTTGACACTTTGGATGGGCTTCATATCACTCTCGAGGTGGATAGATGCTTGATAGATGCTGGTTTTATGCCTTTTCCTTGAGTTTTTGTCTACATTGCATTTTACATTGTATTTTGTTTTTTGCTGTGTCCACATCATATAGATGCTTGCTGGGAATTCACATTTGTGGGTTTATTTTGTCTTGCACTGGATGGCTATTTCATTGTTATATGCTTCTTCCTCCAATTTTGTTTTTGGTACATTGGTTGTTTTTATGTGGACACGGTCTAATTGTGGAGACTCGACCTGATCCTTTTTTATAGGATACACTGGGCTATTGTTGGTCCATGTGGTAATATGCAGCTTTCAATCTGAATCCAGATGGATCTTGATGTACTGGTTTTACTATAGTATAATAAAATCAACGTTTTTTCTTTCTTGAAAAAAAAACGAAATCAAATTCGCCCAAATCATGGTGAAAAATATGAAAATTTGCCCGAATCATGGTGAAAAATATGAAAATTCACCCGTACGATTTGAATATTGAATAGTTCGACAAAAATCGATCCGGTTCATAGCATTGGTGCTTAACGATTAGGTGAAAATAATAACATAGTTCATAATTTGGGTGCATATATTGTTCATTAGCGGGCATAGTTAATGATAATAGATTGTTCATTCACTAAACACAAATAGATTGCTGCGGAAGAGGAGAACAATGTCCCTTTTCATCATGTCATTATCCACGGAGTGGGTTGAGACCATAGTTATCAAATTCGCCCTTGGGAAGAACAAGATGCTCACTTAGAGAATCTGAAGTATATGTGTTTTTTGCAGGCAGGAAGAAGAGGACAATGTCCACATTCTCTTCAGATGCCCAATAGTTGTACAGGTTTGGCATGGTTTGTCTGCTTTACTCTCCTTCACATATATTGACCACAGTTCTATTGAAACATGCTTGTTATGGTGGAGTACCCAGAATAGGCATAGGAGGGCCATTCCACTGTTTACATTTTGGGAAATCGGGAAAGCTATAAATAACATTATCTTTGATAACAATTTCCACAATGTTGACAAGATCATAAACATGATACACACTTGGATGGAAACACTGCTAAAGCCACAATCATGTACGGGCCTAATGATCCGTATATCTCCTACCTAGCTTGTTTTTTTGACGGAGTTGAACAGGGAGGTAGATGTAGATGCGAGATTTGGATTTGTATGGACTTTAACATGCAGTATAGGATCCACTTGGGGGGGGATGTGGAACTAAGATGAAGGCAAAGGCTATGGCACTTTGGGGGTTGTTATGATTCGCGAGATTTCTAGACATTCACAACATAAACATATATGGAGACTCCCAGGCCATCATCAATCATGTCTTGGGATCCTCCACTATTTCACACCCCCATCTACAAGGTTGGCTAAGGAACATCACATATCTTCAGGACGCTCTTTAGGGAGTCGCCATACAACACATCCACAGAGTTCACAACGCTATTGGAGATGCCTTGTCTAAGCAAGGTTTACTCGACACTTTGGATGGGCTTCATATCACTCTCGAGGTGGATGGATGCTTGATAGATGTTGGTTTTATGCCTTTTCCTTGAGTTTTTGTCTACACTGCATTTTACACTTTATTTTGTTTTTTACTGTGTCCACATCATATAGATGCTCGTTGGGAATTCACATTTGTGGGTTTATTTTGTCTTGCACTGGATGGCTATTTCATTGTTATATGCTTCTTCCTCCAATTTTGTTTTTGGTACATTGGTTGTTTTTATGTGGACACGGTCTAATTGTGGAGACTGGACCCGATCCTTTTTTATATGATACACTGGACTATTGTTGGTCCATGTGGTAATATGCTGCTTTCAATCTGAATCTAGATGGATCTTGATGTACTGGCTTTACTATAGTATAATAAAATCAACATTTTTACTTTCCTGAAAAAAAAGAAGGAAATCAAATTTGTCCAAATCATGGTGAAAAATATGAAAATTTGGTCGAATCATGGTGAAAAATGCGAAAATTCGCCAGTACGATTCGAACACTGAATAGTTTGACAAAAATCGATCCGGTTCGTAGCATAGGTGCTTAATAATCAGGTGAAAATAATAACATAGTTCATAATTTGGGCACATCTATTGTTCATTAGCGGGCATAGTTAATGGCGATAGATTGTTCATTCACTAAACACAAATAGATTGCTGTCGTATGGCATGCACGTAGAGAAAAACATAAATTGTTGAGGTGTGGCATGCACGCAGAGAAAAACAGAAAAATCATCAAGTAGATTGTTCATTCATTAAATATAAATAGATTGTTGCGGTATGGCATGCACGCAGAATATGGGTGGGACTACTTGCAAATCGATTCCAAGACCAAAACTCCAAAGAAAAACAAAGATTACTATAATATGACATGCATGTAGAGAAAAACATAAAATTTATTTATAGGAGACTTAAGGATTACTGAGATTTTATAGGTTAAATGAGTAATAACAATTATGATGTAACGAGGACTAAATGCATGCTATGATTAGCATCCCAATCTTAAAGGATACAGTAGAGTTATGCACATTGATACTAAGACTAAATCTTATTCTCAAAGGATAACGTAGAGTTATGCACATTGATAGTAAGACTAAATCTTTTTTTCTTGCTAGATTTTTCCCACCTACAGAGAAGGAAATGGAAGTACTTCTTAAAAAAAAAGACAGAGAGATTGATTTTTCTATTTGAGTATGAATTTTTTAAATAGAGAAGGATTTTACATAAATAATTTTTTTAAATCAAAGAAAGAATATAGGTTTTTGCAAGAAGTATATGTTTTAGAGAAGTGAGTGTAATTTTTTTTGAGTGGATTTGGTCCAGGAATTGTTTTATTATACACTTAAAATTTATTTAAAATAAATTAAAATATATATAAAATTCAAAATAAATTAGAAAAAAATAACTAAAAATATTTAAAAATATATATTTATTTAAAAAATGTTTAAGAAATATATTATCTAAATTTTTTCGATTTTTTTTATCATATAATATTAAATTTGAATCCGAATTCAAGTTCAAACTTGATAACTATGGTTAATACCTATAAACTGGGCCGTACTTAATTTCATTCCTTTTCAGCAAAGAAGAACACGAGGACCATTTAACTACTTGAGTTGGTTAAGGAGGTGTCCCGTCTCTCCACGTTGTGGACAGACTGGAACTGCCATACTAATGCGGCTACAGTCATTAAATACACCTGTGTTCCGCTTAGTTATTGGCATGCTACCTATCTACCAGGGAGAGATCCTAAAAAAATTTGCGACCAGGGCAAAAGGGAAACTCTCCTCTTCTTTCCTTTCTTTCCATCCCATAAATAAATAAAATAGAGGGTATTCGGTGTCTATGTTCACCCATTCCAGAAAATATGGTTTTATATGTTTATACCTTTTCATGCTCAAATTTGTACCATTTTGATTAAATTTTTCTCTTGTTTCAAAGGTGTTTCATGCTCAAATAATTTTGATTAAATTGTTCTCAATCCAAGTAGGAAGAGCGACATGACTTTTATCACCTTCATCTAAAATTTGGTGTAGAATGATATTCTCTTGTTTACTTGGGCTCTCGACAAGACAACTACGCTGGTGACTCGTGCTTTTAACTCTTCAACCCTCGAAAGCCCTTTTCACATTAAAATCATCGAGGGCACCATATTCTTCACATATCGCTCCAGAGCCCAAGCCACCTCCAGCGGCCACGTGGGGTCCCGAGGGATGCTGAGTGATTGATTTGGGATGGAATAGTCAACTTTATTTTACCTTGACAAGCCATTCATGTGGGTAAGAGGGAAACTTTCTTGAAAGCAGGACTTGTCACAATTTATATAAGCTTGTACTATCTTCTGGTGTGAATCCATCCTTATCATGAGTTCAATCATTTGTAGAAACTTTTAGTTATATGTATCGTTTTTTTACATCAGTATATATTTATTTTTAAATACAGATCTAGTATGATCAGAGAGGGATCTAAATTTTTGAAGTATAATTTTTATGAGTTTATATTATTTAAATGTTTTATATAGTTATTTATTTTATTATTATTATTATTATTATTTTTTATGGAGATGAGCAAAATTTCAACTTGATGACGAATGGATAAAATTACACATCATATGGGTTGTAGAATGAGCCTCTTGACTCAACGAGATTATTAAGGGTTCTCAACCCATAGCTAGCCTTCTTGAGATATGTGGCGAATAAGTCTCGGGTATATGCGAGCAAAAACTAGTTAGAAGGAATATGCTCGATCCAACCTATGCTCACACAAATTTGCATTCTGTTCCTACGGATGCCATGGTATATGCAATTTGCAGAATTTTGTTTTGGATAGCCCGAACAAAAGTGTTCCATTATTTCATGAAAAAGGCATTGGAACATAAAATTGTTTTATTATTACCGTAATTGTTGTTGCTTTGGATAATATGTCATTAAAGAGAGTTCGCCACACTATAAATGTGTTGGAAATTTTTTAGCACTATTGAGAGGGGGTGAAAGAGTAGTGTGACCTATATATGATTTTTACTAACTTAATTTTTACTAATTTAAATTTTACTTACTGAATCACATAAATATTAACCAACAACATAAATAAATTATCTCATAAACATATGTATCGTAATTGAAAACCATAAGCAACAACAAGACATGCACAACACATCAATCACACATGAGACACAAGATTTCTAGTGGAAACCCTTTTGAAAGAAAAAACACCCTTGTTGTTGCTGCTCTGCTATGAATTTCTATTATATCAAACAATTTGTCTTTTACATAGCTAGCTGAGTCTGACCAACCCGGAGACTCAACCTCATACCCAACACCAATAAGCTAGGAGACTTGATTCTACTTAGTAGCCCAGAAGACTCTGTTCTCACACAGATCTACGAACTACCATCCGTTGAAGGCCAACACGATCAACGATCCTCACCCAACTTCGATTGGACTATCCAACTCCGATTAGATTGAGAAACTACTCATTTCGTTGAAGCTTCGATATCATTGCTCCTCTCTCATGAAGTCACTACTCCTCAACATTATGTGGACCTCATTTCATCTATTTTCAAACTGGATCCAAGACACTTTGCTCAACAAGAATTCAACTCTGCAATCATGTTATTAGCAACAGGACTCTATGCAAATCATAATAAAAAACACTGCCAACAATGTGCTCAAAACACTAGCAAAATAGTGGCTCATATCTATCCATCAAAACTATGACTATCCAACAGCATAATCTCGACTCCAATCCTCCAAATGAACTCTGATCGAAATATTGATGAACTGCTTCAGAAATTTACTACAACACTGCCATTTCCCTCACACACTGAAGCATCTATCCTCACAACTTGATCTGAAGCATTCTACTACTACTCCAATGTTCTCACTCACTCTACTACCTCAACCAACCAATACTTGGCTCTAAAAAGATGTATATAAAATGTGCTGAGCGAAATTCATCTTGGGGCTAGGATCAAGAGTGCACAAACTTGAAAAAATCAAGGCACTACCATCACTACTTGTGCACTAAATGCATTCACACCTTTTGGAGGACTTAATCAACCATTTTCGATCTTTACCAATTCATCTAGAAGCCTCTAGAAATTTCCATGTCATTTTTCATCTGATTTGCGCGAGGAATGTGGAGTATTTTTCGTGAAAATGCTCATTTGAACACATAACACTAGCTAAACTTGACTGCAGCCTTTAGTTGCTTGCACGGTCCTGTCTCCCATTGACTGGGACCTTTTAGTCACATGGATAAGCCTGTATGGGAGCGACTGGGGCAAAACATAAGGAAAAACTATGGAACTTCAGTCCAGAGCCTTTGCCAGTTGATGGATCCTCTTCTTCAACTCCTGTACAAGCCTCCAAACCTTTGTCATAACCTATGATACATCCGCAAGTGGATCAAACATGTCTCCCAAGTTTCACTGCCAAATTGACCTAAATGACCAACAAACAAGGTTAGCAAGAGTGCCAAAAAGTCCTCTACTCTCCAACAAACACCTCACAAGCTACAACACATTTGAACATACCTGCAACAACTATGTGGCATCATCATCATCATGTTGTTCCCCTCCTCAAAAAAGGTTGAAACTCTGGAATCAGACTCTACTCAAGAAACCCAGAAAAACCCAGGAAGCTTTTCTGAAATGGCCGACCTCCAAAAATCACCCCCTTGGGGATCTACGCAGCCCCTCAATGCTTTGCGCTGCCACTAGAGAAACCCCTCCAGAAATTTGCCTGAAACTATGCCAAAAATCCTCCAATATGCAAGGGCTAGTCCCCTGCTCAATCACCCAACATAAATCCTCCTGCAAAACCACAATCCAAAACTCCTGCCAGAAAGAACTGCGTCATCCCTCTCAGTGCTGCGCAGTCATCCCAAGATGCTCAATCCTCCTGCCCAAAATGATGCTGAAACTACTGCAAAAATATTGATGGAAATACCTTTCCCGAGCAGGCACTCGATGTCCCCCGAGGCTAAGGGTGAGATCTCCGAATGGAGACACTCGATGCACTAAACAGTGCTACAGACTAGCTAAATAGCCAGCGTGCTCTAAGTCGAATTGACTAGCTCAAATGCACATAATCAGATGCCAAAATGAGGAAGCTCCTTTCTCCTTTATAGCCTTTGCCTCTCTCAATCCCAAGGCTCACCTTCTCTAGCGGAATTCCTCTCTTGCCACGTGTTTCTTTCCTTCTGCACAGTCCCTCCAAGTGTCTGTGTGGGCTCCATCTTTGCATCCCCTTTTTGGCCCCCTTGGCTCCTCTTTAAGTCACAACGTTGTGCTACTAGGAAGTGACTTTCATTCTAAAAGTGAGTCATGTCCCCTTTCCTCACCTTTTTTTCATAAATAACTATAGAAGGCAAAAATAAGCAAAATCGAATATTCCAATTAGCCATGGCTAATTAGGAATATTACAGTCTCCCCTGACAAAATGTTGCTTGTCCTCAAGAAACTGAAGTGATGGATGCTGCAAGATTTTCTCACTCTCCCAAGTGGCATCCTCCTCCGACAAGTTCTTCCACCTCACCAAGAATTCTCAGACCGTCCTGCTCCGCAGCTGCCTCTCCCTGGTACCAATAATAGCCTCTGGCTGCAACACCAAATGCCCCTCATCATCCATGGGTGGTAGCTCATCTGTCACTGTCACCTGCTACCCCAATGCCTTCTTCAG
>APFE030884290.1:0-42951 GCA_000404065.3 Pinus taeda | reverse complement strand
CAAACATCATGTCAACAAAAGATAAAGGATGATACCCATACAAAGCATAGAATGGTGACATACCAATGGACATGTGATGTGTAGTGTTGTAGCAGTACTCCCCTAGATGCAACCACTTCAACCATGCTCTCTATTGCCCATTGACATAGTTACACAAGTAGCCCTCCAGCCACTTGTTAACTATCTCTGTCTGTTCATCTGTCTGTGGGTGACAACTGGTGCTCAATGTCAACTCCGTCCCCACTAGCCGAAAAAGCTCCTGCCAAAACCCTCCCATGAAACGGCTGTCCTTGTCACTGACGATGGTCTTAGGAAGACCATGTAGCCTGAAGACCTCTCTGAAGAACAGCTTGGCCACCTGTGCTGCTGTGTAGTGTGCACATATGGCAAAGAAATGTGTGTACTTCGTCAGTCGGTCAACGACGACAGAGATACAATCCTTGCCCTGTACCATGGGCAACCCTGTGATGAAGTCCATCGAAATACTCTCTCATTTCCCCTCTGGAATGGGAAGAGGCTGCAATAAAACTGCGGGATGGCTCATCTCCCCCTTGTTCCTCTGGCAAATGTCGCACTCCCGGATATGTTGGAGTACATCCTCCTTGAGGCCCTTCCATGAGAACCTCTCTCTGATGGCCCTCTAAGTTTTGGTAAACCCCTGATGGCTGGCCAATGGTGAATCATGTGATGCCTGGAGTTTCTTCTTCTTGAGCCGAGATCCCTCAGTCAAGAAGATCTTATCCCTATAGTAGATGATCTCATCGACCACCCTGTACCTGTCATCTGCCACCCGCCCATCGAAAACATCACATGCAAACCTGTCCTTGGAGTACTCTACTAAGAGTCGAGCCCTCCAGTCTGTGTCCAAGCTCATAAGAGACAACGTGGCTAGTCTGCATGAAAGAGCATCTGCTACCACGTTGTTCTTATCCTTGACATACTCAATGTCAAAGTCATATGCTCAGATCTTGCTGATCCACTTCTGCCGCCTCTCCTGTAGCTGCTTCTGCTCCAAAAAGAATCTGAGGCTGTTGTGATCAGTCCTCAGCCTAAACCTGTTACCCACTAAATACTGCTGGAACTTGGCCAATGCATGCATGATGGCCAGCATCTCCTTGTCGTATATAGAATACAACCTCTTGTGCGGAAGGAGCTTCCGGCTCTCATAGGCTATAGGGTGATCTCCCTGCATCAATACTGCGCTGATCCCCTCTCCCGACGCGTCACGCTCCAAAACAAATGGCTGCGTGAAATCTGGCAATGCAAGCACTGGGCAGCTGCTCATAACCTCCTTGAGCCTGTCAAAGGCTCGCTGCGCTGTATCTGACCAACTTTAAGCCCCCTTCCTCATCAAATCTGTCAGGGGTGCAGCAAGTTGTGAGAAACTCTTAACGAACTTGCGGTAGTAAGTACAAATGCCAATGAATCCCCAGACTTCTGTCACGTTTCTCGGCTCTGGCCACTCTTTAATGCCCCTGATCTTCTCCTCATGGACTCTCACTCCATCCACCCCTATGATGTGCCCCAAATACAACATCTTTGTCAACCCAAACTCACACTTGGAGAGTTTGGCATACAACTACTGCTCCTGCTAGATACACAACATTGTCTCAATGTGCTGGAGATGCTCCTCCCAAGTCCTGCTATAAATGAGAATGTCATCAAAGAATACCAACACAAACTTCCTCAAGTGACTGCGGAAGATGTGATTCAGGACTGAAATGTGGCGGGGGCATTGGTTAGCCCAAAGGGCATCACCAAGAACTCAAAGTGCCCATAGTGACACTTGAAGGCGGTCTTAGGAATGTCCTTCTCCCTCACGCGAATCTGATGGTACCCATATCTCAAATCAATCTTGAGAAGAACCGTGCTCCTCTCAACTCATCCATCAAATCGTCGATCCTAGGTATGGGGTACCTATTCTTCAGTGTCTTCTTGTTCAGGGCCTTGTAGTCAATGCACATTCTCAATGTGCCGTCCTTCTTCTTCACCAACACTATGGAAGAAGTGAAAGGACTCGTGCTCAGCCAAATGTGCCCAAGAGCCAGCAACTCCTGGATAGCCCGCTCAATCTCATCCCAATACGCCTTGGGATGCCTATAGGGGGTAGTAATCACTGCTTATATGCCCTGCTCAAGCTCAAATGTCTGCTCAAACCCCTGATCTGGTGGCTGTCCCGGCGGAATCTCCCTAAACATTATGGCATACCGGTCAAGGATGGACTGTATCTCTGGATGTATCGTCTGCCTTGTAGTCCTTGCCTCTGATGCATGCATCTCTACTACCCACTCTACGTCCCCCTTCCGGAAGGCTGCCTCCATCCGATGAGCCGAACCAATGTGAGGCAGATAAGTGTGTTGTCCCTGTATCTTCTCATGCCTCCTTGTCTTCACATCATCCCACTCCATCTCTAGGGTCTTCCAATCTGTCGTGACCTTCCCTAGACTGATAAACCACTGAACACCTAGTATTATGTTGGTGTCCGGAATATCGACCACGAAAAAGTGGTCAGTCAATGTGTAGGTTCCCATTGTCATTGACAGCTCTGGAACATAATGAGCACACATCATGGTCTGATCTCCTGGGACCAAGACTAAAAACCCATCGAAGCTCTCTATCTGTATACCTCTCCACTAAACCATCTGGGCATCGATGAAGTTGTGGGTTGCCCCACTGTCAACCAAAACTAATACTCGCTAGCCACGTACTGTCCCCTGTACACATAGCGTCAGATACTTGGGAACTCCTCGCAATGCTGCAAGGGCCCCTCCGATAGGTGCAAAAGATGCACCACCTGCTGTTGGTGGTGGAGGTGGCAAAGGTCCCTGCACTGCATGACTATCTCCTGCCTCCTCATCATCCTCATCGTCCTCTTCCCCACTGCTCTCGGAGAAGACCTCAATAAAATGTGCCTTGCCAGCAGCACATCTATGTCCTAGTGCCCACGACTCCTGATAGGTGAAGCATAATCGCTTCTTCTTCAGCTCCCTCCTGACATCATCGTCAATCTATGCTTGTCCTGGATTCCCCTTGTAGGTGGAATCCTCATATCCTCCCCCTTAGACTGGAAAGCCTTTCTCTGGGGGTAAGGTGTCTGGGTCCTGGGTAAGACATCTTGTAAGTCCCAGGTCCTGCTAATGGCGTCCTGGAGTGTGGCTGATCTAGTGGATCAGACTAAACCCTAAAGTGGCTCTGCTAACCCCTCAACATACATATAGATCCTTCGTGCTGTGGATAGATCTAGCACTATCACTGAGACCCTCAAGAAATCTGCAATGTAAGTCTCTGGGCTCCCTATCTGTTTGAGCCTTGTCAGCTAAACAAAATGCTGCTATGGATCCCTTCGATCAAATCACTCCATCAATCTCCTGGTGAACTCGGCATATGTCGTCACTGTAGAGTGTCCGAGTGTAACCATCCCATGAAACCACCAATCCTGAGCCTCACCATCCAAATGCAATGTTGCCACCTTGATGGCCTCGGTCTCCGACATCTAGTTAAGCTGGAAATAAATGTCCAGCTTCTCCACCCAAGACTTTGCCGAACTGTTTGATGGACCATCAAACGTAGGCAAGTGGAATCTACTCGCTGCATGGTGGGTGTCACCATCATGGTAATGTCAGTACCCTCTGTGATGGTCACGGGGTCTACTATCCCGCTAGAGCTGAACAAAATCTCTGAATGAAAGAGCATCCCTGAACTCCTGCCCATAGGCCTGGTACTCTGCAAAATAATCGCCAATATGACCGGGCTTTGCCTCCTGCTAGGCTCTGGACCTCGTGTCTACTCCTAAGAAAGTGGGCATGGTAGAGCATGTAGGGGCATGCGAGGCCACCTGCTGCACAGTATCACGCTGCTCTAGCAAATGATGGGATGCACTCGATCCCTCACCAATCTGAAAAACTTGTGGGCTCTCACGCTGTCTGGCATCTACTGCCATGTATCTTTGCCCCATCACCTCAATCTACCTCGACATATCCTGCACTAATTTGAGGAGCATATCCGCAAATCTCTTCCCATCCTCGTCTGCCATCGGATCCTTCTGCTCTGCGTCCACCCTAGGCTCCTCCTATTCTGCGTCTGCCACCGGAACACAGTCTCCCTCTCCGTAGGTGTTCTCCAACCTACGCCCAATGTCTCTGTATCTCCTACCTCTATAACAGATGTAGGGTTTTTCCCCCAATGTCATAGATTGCTAGCTCCACAGGCTGAGCCAGATCTATGCTCTGATACCACTGTAATATCCCTAACCCGAAATATTCCTCAAACCCCAGCAAAATCTCAACCACAAAAATGTACAAGTGGTATAGTAGCCGAGAAAATCACAGAGATATAATAACAATAGTGCAACAAAAATAATGTATATATGAAATATAAACATATACTCAATAAATGCAGCGAGAAATGCTAAGCCATTTTATTATACTGAGTAGAAAAATGAGTACAGGAGGTGATCAGGAAGATGGCACCTCAACTTGCACAAGGCAAGTGGAGAAATACACTCAGAATAGCAAAGGAATGGCTTCTCTCTGAACTGCGTCCCAGCTGCTGGAAAAACTGTCGTGTTGCTGCTATTGTTGAAAATAAAATGAGGGTTTGGGGCTATTCCCCTCCTTAGAAAAGGCTAAAACTATAGAATTAGACTCTACTCAAGAAACCCAGAAAAACCCAAGAAGCTTTTCTAAAATGGCTGACCTCCGAAAATCACCCCCTTGGGGATCTGCGTAGCCCCTCAATGCTCTGCGCTACCACTGAAGAAACCCCTCTAGAACTCTACTTGAAACTATACCAAAAATCCTCTAATATGCAAGGGTTGGTCCCCTGCTCAATCACCCAGCATAAATCCTCCTACAAAACCCCAATCCAAAACTCCTACTAGAAAGAACTGCGTCATCCCTCTCAGTGCTGCGCAGTCACCCCAAGATGCTCAATCCTCCTGCCCAAAATGCTGCTGAAACTACTGCAAAAATACTGATGGAAATACCTTTCCCGAGCAGGCACTCAAAGTCCCCCGGGGCTAAGGGTGAGATCTCCGAACGGAGACACTCGATGCACTAAACAGTGCTACAGACTAGCTAAACAACCAACGTGCTCTAAGTCGAAGTGACTAGCTCAAATGTACATAATCAGATGCCAAAATGAGGAAGCTCCTCTCTCCTTTATAGCCTTTGCCTCTCTCAATCCCAAGGCCCACCTTCTCCAACGTAATTCCTCTCTTGCCATGTGTTTCTTTCCTTCTGCGCAGTCCCTCCAAGTGTCTGCGTGGGCTCCATTTTTGCATCCCCTTTTTGGCCCCCTTGGCTCCCCTTTAAGTCACAACATTGTGCTACTAGGAAGTGACTTTCATTCTAAAAGTGAGTCATGTCCCCTTTCCTCACCTTTTTTATTCAGAAATAACTATAGAAGGCAAAAATAAGCAAAATCGAATATTCCAATTAGCCATGGCTAATTAGGAATATTACATCATCATCATGAGGCCATCATACTACAATAAGACATCTCCATGAGTATAAACATGAATACTTAGTATGCCAACACATCAAGTGTGGCATCATCTCCATCACATGAAGATCTCCATTATCAACCTGTAGCAACAACCTCTACCTCCATGAACACCATACTACATGTTGGGGAAATTATATGTGTTATAATTCCAACATTGAATTATCAATCCAGGGCTCGTAAGCTTCGAGGCACAAGCGCAGGTAACGCAAGGTCAGAGCGTCTAATCTAAAATAACATCATGAAATTTGAAATCTCTTCCTAAATTAAGTACATAATTTCTATTCCTAGTTTGAAACTAATCTATTGTTAAAAACATGCTCAAGCAATTCGTGGGGTTTTCAAACTAATGAAAACTCATAATAACTCAAATTGATTCTTCTATACTACTTTATTTAACACACTTAAATTCAAAAGGCTTTAAAAGGAAGAACTTTGCTTTCTAATTCAAAAGCTATTCTAAATAAACTCACACAATTCATTCCAAGTACAGAGCCTTCTATGAAAAGAGAAATAACCTGTGATCTATTCAAATAATGATCAAACCACAACTCAAATAAATCTCATGCAAGGAATTGAAATGACTATGCTATAAATACCACACAATCCCTAAACTATCAACACACAACTTGCATCAATAAATAACACCTTAACTCTACGATTTCTAGACTTCCACGCAAAGTATAATGTTGCCAAATCTTTGTACTATTGATGAACACACATGATATTTGGATAATAGAAACATAATTCAATTTAAATCAAAGAATTAAGTTTAAAACACAGTGATTTCTTCTCCTTTAAAGACTAAAATCTTCCTTCTAAACATTTACAACTGTGGAGATGAAATTCTGAAACCATTCATGTATAGGGTATGTTAATTAACACTATCCCTATGTTTACAAGTATTGAGTGGCGTTACACTTATCGTTCCCTTTCCAAATCTGAGAAAATAAAGAAAATAACGAGTACAAAATGAACTACAAAAAATCTGAAATATTCTCTTGCAAATGGTTTGAAAAGAAAGTGTAACCTACGAATTTCCGCAAAACACACTCCCTACAATCTATAATGGTTACAGTACTCAGTTCTAGGTTCATGGTGGGCCCTTGCCACAACCTAGAACAAGCCCAATCTAATTAAGTACTTGCAAATTAAAGAGACATAACACTCAAATAAGAGTAAAATTTGAGACAATAATTATATTAAAAACTTCAGTAGAACATCAAGTTAAGAGTTTAGTATTAACAAACCAGAATCAAATGTCATGCCACAATCCCTAGCTCAGCCTGAGCATATATCTCGTTATTCCCATCTATGTGTGTGTGAGCGTCCATTTACATAAAAATCATTGCACCTCTTAAATAATTCAAGACAAATAAAATAGTTATAACCGATTGACTAAGGACAGTAAAAATATCTGAAATCTAAACTAAGTTAAGCCAGCTGAAATATTCAAGATTATTTCACACAAATTGTAACTGAACTGTCCCAATCATGGCTGATCTGAAACCGTCAAACCTAGATTTTCTGTACTTAACCCAAAATTTCGGCACTGGTTCTGTACTTAATACTCCCCTGACCATAACTTATTCGTGATGAATTTCTTTTCCAAACAATTTCTTGGGTTTACCTAAATGAGGGTATTCTGAATGAAACCCGCATCTCAGAATCCTGATATTCTTCCCCATTTGATCACAAATTTTAAGTTTTCACCTACATGAATTATGCATTATGTACTTAGTCCTGTAGCATTTATTTTAATGAACTTATGAAGAATTTCGGCAATGGATCCCTACAGTAAATAAACTTGGCAAAAACATCATTAGCAAATCATAGCAAAGTCATCACTAATCATTAAAAATTCAAGAAAACTAATGATAATCAACCACGAAGTGTAAGATATGAATTGGCGGCAAGGTGTGAAATTATGGTATGAAATGAGCTAAAAATTTAGGAATTTAGGTTATGAATGGTGATATTGTACAATGAAAAAATGGGCATATTTGAGGCCCAACATTCCCCCATGCCTGTGGATTTGCATGTCCTCATGCAAACAAATCCCTTGCTCATTGATAGATTTTTGACATTGTTTTGTAGATGTTGGTTCTTTGTGGAACAACATTGCTTAAATATTTGGAGGTGTTGGTTCTTGTGGAGCAGCACTACTTGAATATTTGGAGGCGCTGGTTCTTGTGGAGCAACACTCTTCATGTTAACGTATCATACTAATTTACTGAGAAATATAAATTGAGGACAAGAAAGGGATGGATGAGGAAGAGATTATGGATGAAATGAGGTGGTGATGGATATGGTAAGTATGTGAAAGGGTGCTTGCATACTCTGTCATCATGAAGCCAATGATTATATGTGGCTTCCTTTATCATTTCATGGTAGTAATGAATTCATCCTATGAATAAAATGCTAGGAGAAGACACTATAGAGACTGCGTTTATTAATATATCATAAGGATTTGCTTTTAACATGGTATTGTAATTAGAGTATATGTGTAATGGATGGAAGTAAAACAAAAGGATAATGATTTATGAAAGATGAAATGCATGGAATGAGAAGTGGTTAATCATTAAGTTTCCTAAACCTTCTAATTAGAGAATCTTAAGCCAAATTTACCTCAAGTTTTACCTTTGTCGTTGATGTGCTCGGTGGTGCAAGATGAAGTGGAGGATAGAAAGGCTGGAGCTGATTTGACTGTTGATCTAATATGTTGAAGAAGGTTGAAGGATGAACTGAAGGTCCCCTTCTACCCCATGCGCGAGGATTTGTATTTCCCCAAACAACTGAGGAAAGGTGACTGCTGCTACAAATGATATGCTAAGCTGCTATATGATAACCTTTACTAAAATAAATATACTGCTACAAATGATATGCTAAGCTGCTATATGATAACCTTTACCAAAATAAATATACTGCTACAAATGAAAATGGAAATGTTGATACGAGGATCCAAACTGCTGCAAACCTATGTTGAGATCTCAAAACCATATAGTCTTCAACCGCTACACACCCATGTGCAATCTTGCATATGTGAATAAATGATGTCTATGTCGAACATAAGCAAGAATCATTGGATTACCGACCATTGAGGAGGGTCATTAACCAATGCAAGATATCCCATCTTTGATGTTAATGGGAATCAAGACACTAGGTACATTCTACCAGACATGAATGGATTTGTCGAAGTCAAATGGAGTGCAAAATTCATCCACCAAGAAACATTGATGTATTTCCTTAGTAGATGACAAGGATACTTGCCATTAAGGCATGCGGGCTCCCAAGTACCTTATCTAACCCTAACCTTGGTCCCAGATAATTTGTTGATGTCGATGGGACAAGGCTTGTTGGCAGGTGGGCCTTAAGGATACCACATCAACAACTTGAGTATAAACATAATGACTTAAAAGATACATGATTTGAAGGACTCATACAAATTTACAAACTTTATTGGGAAATTTTCTTGCCAGTTACCTGCTTTTCAAGCAAGGTTCATGCCAAGTTGAGCCAGACAAGCTAGTTTTCACAACAAGGGTTATTTTTCTCTTTACTATTATATTTATTTATTACAATGCAAACTTTCCTACTCTACTGTAGAAAAGAAGTCCCCTTTTAAGTGAAAGAGTACGTCCAATGAAGCCATGTGCAGATAAGGCACAAAGATACATCCATGCCCATATTTAACATATAAAATTTATAATGTACACGAGCATGAAAAATCAATAGTTTTATAATATGTGATACAAAGAGAATTTGAAGATGTTGTACTTTGACTGGATTGTTATCTAGAACCAATGCTCAATGTAATCTTGATCGCCCATTTCTTCATTTGGATCACTCTGAAAGTCCTCCTTGGTCATGCTATGCAAACTTGGATAATTGGTCTCTGGAATGCATACAAGGCTTGCTGATGGACATGGTGAAAGTTCCTCGATCTTAGGTTCAGCAGGATGCTCCCCATCGGATCTAGTACATGAATTCTCAATCTCCTTAGTAGATAGGCAAGAGGAATCAAGGGAGACTTCCAAATCCTTTTCCAGTTGTGGAGAGAGAGATAATTTCATGAATGTGGTCAGGATGAACTCTCCCTGAGAGGTAGATATTTGAGCTACTGTTAGGATTTGAGAAATTTCTTTGAGGGACATTCTTCAAGCTCTCAATCATTCTTGAATTTCTCCTGCCGGTTGATGATCCCTATCTTGCAACATGAATTAGTAAAAAGGGGTTCTTACAACACCCAAAAAATGTTTTGTCTTTAAAGAGCTTGAATTTTAATCTAAATGAGTAAAAACTGCTAATTGCAATAAAACTTACCAAACTTGAATTCTTTGCTTACTTGGACAACCAGACTTTGGAGCAACCCCAAACCAAAGTGGATGTGTGGCTCTTCACTCACGTCTTATTGTCATCTCTGCCCTCTAGTTTCCCTGTAACTAAGATCACATCGAAAACTTGTTAAAGAAACTATGCTCTAATCCCTTTAGCACCTCCCTGGTAACGACGCCAAAAATGTTGGGGAAATTATATGTGTTATAATTCGTACATTAAATTATCAATATGGGGCTCGTAATATTCAAGGCACAAATGCAGGTAACACAAGATCAGAGCATCTAATCTAAACTAACATAATGAAATCTGAAATCTATTCCTAAATTAAGTACGAAATTTCTATTCTTAGTTTGAAACTAATCTATTGTTAAAAACATGCTCAAGCAACCCCTAGGGTTTTCAAACTAATGAAAACTCATAATAACTCAAACTGATTCCTTCTATTCTACCTAATTCACACATTCAACTATGAAATACTTGAAAACCAAAAGAAAACTAAATAACAACTCAAATTGATTCTTCTATGCTACTCTATTTAACACACTTAAATTCAAAAGACTTTAAAAGGTAGAACTTTGCTTTCGAATTCAAAATCTATTCTAAATAAACTCAAACAATTTCATTCTAAGTACAAAGCCTTCTATGAAAAGAGAAATAACATATGATATATTCAAATAATGATCAAACCACAACTCAAATAAATCTCATGCAAGGAATTGAAATGACTATGCTATAAATATCACACAATCCCTAAACTATCAACACACAACTTGCATCAATAAATAACACCTTAACTCTACGATTTCTAGACTTCCACGCAAAGTATAATGTTTCCAAATCTTTGTATTATTTATGAACACACATGATATTTGGATAATAGAAACATAATTCAATTTAAATCAAAGAATTAAGTTTAAAACACAGTGATTGCTTCTCCTTTAAAGACTAAAATCTTCCTTCTAAACATTTACAACTGTGGAGATGAAATTCTGAAACCATTCATGTATAGGGTATGTTAATTAACACTATCCCTATGTTTACAAGTATTTAGTGGCGTTACACTTATCGTTCCCTTTCCAAATCTGAGAAAACAAAGAAAATAACTTGAGTACAGAATGAACTACAGAAAATATGAAACCTTATCCTGAAAATGATTTGAAAAAGAAAGTGTAACCTACGAATTGCCGCAAAACACAATCTACAATGGTTACAGGACTCAGTTCTAGGTTCATGGTGGGCCCTTGCCACAACCTAGAACAAGCCCAATCTAATTCAGTACTTGCAGATTAAAGAGACATAACACTCAAATAAGAGTAAAATCCGAGACAATAATTATATTAAAAACTTCAGTAGAACATCAATTTAAGAGTTTAGTATTAACAGACCAGAATCAAATGTCATGCCACAATCACTAGCTCATCCTGAGTATATATTTCCTTATTCCCATCTATGTGTGCGTGAGCGTCCCTTTACATAAAAATCATTGCACCTCTTAAATAATTGAAGACAACTAAAATCGTTACAAACAATTGAATAAGGAGAGTAAAAATATCTGGAATCTAAACTAAGTTAAGACAACTGAAATCTTCAATATTATTTCTCCCAAATTGTAATTGAAATTTCCCAATCATGGCTGATCTGAAACCATCAAACCCAGATTTTATGTATTTAACCCAAAATTTCGGCACTGATTTTGTGCTTAATACTCCCCTGACCATAACTTCTTCGTGATGCCGAATTGTGCCAAACAATTTCTAGGTTACCTGAATGAGGGTATTCTAAACGAAACCCACATCTCAGAATCCTAATATTCTTCCCCATTTGATCACAAATTTTAGATTTTCTCCTACAAGAATTTTGCATTATGTACTTAGTCATGTAGCATTTAGTTTAATTAAGTTATGAAGAATTTCGGTAATGTATCCCCGCAGTAAATACACTTGGAAAAACCATCATTAGAAAATCATAGAAAATTCATCTCTAATCATTAAAAATTCAAGAAAACTAATGATAATCAACCACAAAGTGTAAGATATGAATTGGAGGCAAGTTGTGAAATTATGGTACGAAATGAGCTAAAAATATAGGAATTTAGGTTATGAATGGTGATATTGTATGGTGGAAAAATGGGCATATTTGAGGCCCAACAATGCCATCATCTGACCATCATGAGTATGACATCATATGGTTGACATCAATCCCAACAAAATTATCTCAATGCCAACTCAACTAGTTGCAACCATGCTACTAGGAAGACATCCATACATCAGCTAGGCTACAAAGAGTTGAGATCAATGGCAACATGAGCTAGCTGCCATCATGAAACCAATGCCAACATCAGCTAGTTGGATCCATGCACACCATAATGCCAACAATCCCCCCTTTGGCATTGATGGCAACCATACACAAACTCCAAACCAACATCCTCTATCACTCCCCCCTTGACATCAATGGAAAAAGGACAACTCCATCTGATAATGCAGAAAGAACTGAGGCACAAATAGTGAAGCAATTGATCTCTACATCCATGGATCTCATATCAGTAACAACACATAGTAAATATACCAATCAACATTTAGAGCAACATATTCAATCAAAAATCTCTAGCAACTGTAACAATATGCCAATATGAGGTAACCATACAAGCATCAATGGGCAACGTCATATAAAATGCAACAACATCCGCATGAGGAAACCACACACAATCTCCACCATAACTACATAGAAGCAATACCAATAGCCATTAACCATCTATGGATGCATCATCAATCTCTCTGCTCATAACATGAGGCCAAAAACCCAACAGTCAAAACATACCATGAGGCACAATATGACACCTCCAAGCGGATCAAAATGCCAACAATGTATGGCTAAAGTAACAAGAGAAAATAATTCTCCCCATAAACACATGCCATCTCCAAGCTGTAGTGACTACTTCCACTACAACATTTTCTTCCTTACCAAAGGAAATAAGCACGAGGTGGACTAGGTCTCCACATGGCCATGACTGATGACTTATAAAATACAATTACATGGTTGTAGCAAGGACATAAGACGTCATACATGACTCACATATGACCATCATGATATCATGACTCATGACTAAATGACTCCAACATAACACGATACAATTACATAGCATCATGAGCTTTTTACATGGATATTACAATAATTTACATTGTTGCTATTATCATCTCCTATAGACCAATGAATCAAAAACACGATACATCATGACTATTACATCATCATTAGCCCATACATGTGGCTGAAATAAGACTCAATGACACTCCTCCAAAACATACCTATCAACATAATGAATCAAACCACTAAGTCTGGACCCCCTACCAACATAAAATCATGAATCAAAGATAAGTACATCGTTGTAATAAACTGCATACAACAACCTATACATTTTGGGTCCATGTCAAGTCATGTATGCATGTCATTACCACACTGTTTCCATGCTAGGATAGCTAAAATATGATCAATGAATGTTGCAACAAGGTTGTTATACATATTTCATGAGAATTTTGATATGTGGACTTGAATATGCATGGATGAACTGTATCAAAAACTCATTGCTCCTAGTACTCCTCAAGTTTCCAACGCTCCCCCTGAGACCATGCAAGTCTCATACATACTGTTGCAATCAAATAGATATAACATGCACGAATGGACTACAGTAGAGGTTGATCTCTCCTACTCTGAATATGATGAAGAAGAGTAATCCCTTGTTGTCTTCTTACTCTTCACTATTCCCTTCAACACATACACATTATCTAGTGTCTTATTTCCCTTCGCAATCACTATTTTTATCCCTATTTTTGGATGATGCAACCTTTGGAGTTGAATATCATTTCCTTTCCTCCATCAACCATTTGGCTCACACTCAAAATATTATGCCTTAGACCTTCAATGAGCCAAACATCATCTGCATTTTTCCTCTTCTCACTAAGATTAGCTTTACCGCTTCCCAACACTCTTGTTGTTTCATTTCCTTCAAAATCCACACGACCAGTCTTGGTTCTATTGATAAACTATTTTTTCTCCTATCTTTTGACATATGGTGTGAGCATCCACTATCAATATGCCACATGTCATCCTCATCACATGAAAAAGGTGAAATTCCACATCTTCCTAGCTGCTACTCTTCTTCCATGTGTTCCTTTGTCGGTTCCTTGGTTGTGCATTCTCTTTTATCTGCTGCTTTTGAACTGAAAGCCTCAAGGATCTAGGCATCTTACAATCCTTGGACATGTGCCCAAAATTATGACACACATAACACTCTATATGACCAATATATGCGGCCAAAGGATCTACTCTTTTGATGCTCATATTGGACCTCCATCTTCGCATGCTAGATCTGTAATCAATGGATTTATGCCCAAACATGTTACAAGCAAAACAATGATTATTGAAAGAACTTGTATACATGAATGTCAGTCCTCTTCTTGGCTAATGATACTATTGCAGGGATGTATGTATTCTCCTCCTAAAATCAACTTCCGCATGGCCAAAATTGTGACAGTTGAAACATTTGAACTCGTCAATCAAGGGGGTAAAAGAGTTTTGATTTCTCCTCTGAAATATGCCACCATCAATCCTAGGAGTGAGTGGTATCCTTTGTTCTCTTCTTTGCTGTTGTGGTGGATCTATTTTCTCTCTCCTTTTTTGCTACTATTGTTGATCACATTCTTTGCTTCAGGCTTCTTTGGTTATGTTTTGTTATTCTTTCCTGCATGCAAACTTGTCCCACCATTTTGATTATTTCTTCCAGATATGTTCACTGCTATGGTGCTCTTCACTTTCTCCAACTGCAAATTCTTTTCTTCAAGTTCCATTATCAATTTGTCGATTACACCTTCAAGTGCTTTAACATAATCCTTCCTATCCTTTTTCTTGTTGCAATTTACTGTTTTATTCTTTTTTATTCTGCCAGCTGTGTCCTTGAGGTAGTGATCTCTTCCTTGAGACTTTTCTCCTTTTCATCACAAACCTGCAATTTCTTCTCATTCTCCTTTCATACATTTGTTAGTCTACCAATCTCACTAGGAAATTCTTCAATAACAACCATGGCAGACTTATATTCATCCTTAAGGAGAATATAATTGTGATCATCATCTTTTTCACTAACCAGATTTGAATTATTTTCACCACTACTATTAAAAATATAACTCGAAAGTAAATCAGTGCGACTTATACCTTCATATATGTTGCCCTCTTGTACAACTAGTTCAATTGAATATTTGTTCTTCTTCTTCATGGATCTCTTCTTCTTCTTATTCTTATTTTTGCTTCTCTTCTCAAGCTCTTCATCATTGCTATTGCAACTTGTTCCAAACAACATATGCAATCTCTCCCAAATCAACTTGGCAGATTTTGAATCTCCAACTATCCCCAAAACCACATTATGGAGATTTTCGAAAATAATTTGCCTTGCTTGAGCATTTAGCTTCTTTTCTTTAGATGAAGGAAAAGATCACCATATCCTTCACAAACCAAAACAAGTTAGATCCACGAGAAAATAACTTATACTTCACACTTTCTTTCCATACCTTGAAATTTGTAGCAATGAGAACTGGTATTCCTTGAGAACACATTCTAAAAAAAATGCAAATATCTGCCAACAAGCCCCAGATCTACTCTCTAGCGATCAAGCTACAACCAAAAGCCCCACTTTCATACCAACATATGAAAACCTTTGAGCACAACAGGGGAGGGGGGGTGAATCAGTAGTCTGATCTATATACAGTTTTTACCAATTTAAACTTCACTTACTGAATCACATACATATTAACTAGAAACATAAATAAATTAACGCATAAACATATGTTTCATAACTGAAAACCATAAGCGGCAACAAGACAATAAACATGCACAACACATCAATCACACATGAGACACAAGATTTCTAGTGGAAACCCTTCCGGAGAAAAACCACCCTTGTTGCTACTATGAATTTCTATTATGTCAAGCAATTTGTCTTTTACATAGCTAACTGAATCTGATCAGCTTGGAGACTCAACCTTATACACAATAGGCCAACACCATTCAGCCAGAAGACTCGATTCTACTAA
Source organism: Pinus taeda (assembly GCA_000404065.3). NCBI lineage: Eukaryota > Viridiplantae > Streptophyta > Pinopsida > Pinales > Pinaceae > Pinus > Pinus taeda. The sequence continues at coordinate 27,034 of APFE030884290.1, read as the reverse complement.
TCAACTCGAAGAATATGTTCTCACACGGATTTACAAACTAGCATCCGCTGAAGGCCACCACGATCAACGATCCTCGCCCAACTTTGATTGGATTATCCAACTCTAATTGGATGGAGAAATTGTTCCTTTCACTAAAGATTCAATATCACTGCTCCTCTCTCATGAAGTCATTGATCCTCAACACTATGTGGAACTCATTTCATCTATTTTCAAATTGGATCCAAGACACTTTACTCAACAAGAATTGAACTTTGCAATCATGCTCTTAGTATCAAGACTCTACAAATCATAATAAAAAACACCACCAATAATGTTCTCTCAACACTAGCAAAATAGTGGCTCATATCTATCCATCAAAACTATGACTATCCATCAACATAATCTTGACTACAATCCTCCAAACAAAACTTTGATCTGAATACTAACGAACTGCTTCATAAATCTACTACAACATTTCCATTTCCCTCACACACTGAAGCATCTATCCTCACAACTTGATCTGAATCATTCTACTACTCCTCCAATGTTCTCAATCACTCTACTACCTAAACAACCCAATACTCAACTCTGAAAATATGTATATAAAATGTGTTGGGTGAAATTCATCTTGGGGCTAGGATTAAGAGTGCCTAAACTTGAAAAAATCAAGCCATTAATATCACTACTTGTGCACTAAATGAATTCACACCCTTTGGAGGACTTAATCAACCATTTCCTACCTTTAACAATTCATCTATAAGCCTTCATGAATTTCCATGTCAATTTTCATCTGATTTGCGCGAGGAACGCAGAGGAATTTTCATGAAAATGCTCAGTCACACACACAACACTAGCTAAACTTGACTTGAGCCTTCATTCACTTGCACAGGCCTATATTCCAGCGACTGGGACCTTCCAGTCGCATGGATAAAACTCCATGGGAGCGATTGGGGTAGAGCATAAGGAACAACCATGGAACTTCAGTCCAAAGCCTCTGCCAGTTGATGGATCCTCTTCTTGAGCTCTTGTATGAGCCTTCAAACATCTATCATTACCTCTGATACATCTGCAAGTGGATCAAACATGTCTACCAAGTGTCACTTCCAAATTGACCTAAAATGCCAACAAACAAGGTTGGCGAGAGTGCCAACAAGTCCTCTACTCTCCAACATACACCTCATAAGTTGCAACACATGTAAACAGACCTGCAACAACTTGATAGCATCATCATCACAATCATGAGGCCATCATACTAAAATAATTTATCTCAATGAGCATAAACATAAATACCTAGTATGCTAACACATCAAGTGTGTCATCATCTCTATCACATGAATATCTGCAGCATCCACTTGTAGCAACAACCTCTACTTCCATGAACACCATATTGCCATCATTTGACCATCATGAGTGTGGAATCATATGGTTGACATCAATGGCAACACAATCATCTCAATTCCAAATCAATTAGCTGTAACCATTGTTACATGGAATTTGCATCTACAGATAAACACATTTTCACTAGGTGGGTGACTACACCTAGAACAACAGAAAGAAAGCAGTTTAACCTTTTCTTACAGAAGATAGATGATATGGAGGAATTTGATTGTTGCCTTTTGCTTCCTAAGTCTCTTTTGAAATGCTCCTGTCGCTCCCACTTGAACTAAATCTTCTCAAAAGGTACCTGCATCAAGAGAAACAAAAACAAGAAATGATCAAAGCATACATGAACTATCGACTATAAAACAATGGAATCGAAGACATTGAGACACATAATCATCATAGATATGAAAAATCATATGAGAAAAGGAATAAGCTCTTTATTAATGTAGAAGGAAGAGTATCACCTCATACAGTTTGATTCTGTGCCACTCCTCCAGCTTCAATTCAACCCTCGCCACATCAAAATCACAACACTCCAGCAGCATAACATTGCTTAACATAAACTCAATCCTCAAACCAACAGAATTTCCTTACAAAAGTCAGATTCTATCCCCCTTGATGACTATGATGAGTGCTCAATTTATAGGAAATGAAGGTGGTTTTGTCATAAATGAGGGTATTGAATGGCTTTCCAATCTTGGAGCTAGTTTCCATGGAGAAAGGGATGAGGGGATAGGAGGTTAATGGATCTTTAGCCTATCCAATTTCGAGCTCATAGGAAGAATTAAGAGATGGTAACCTTCTAGAATCATCCAGAGTGAAGGAATATTCCTAGAACCTTATGCAAATTTCACTCAATCTCGCCTATCGTAGGCTAAAGAGGGCCTAAGTGCACTGCAGTGCAGGCCACAGTGGGCCTGCCTGCTTTGCAACACACTATCTCAAGGCTTGGGCTGCACTGGTGTCCCAAGGAGGCATTTCAAGAAGGCTTCAGGCCATGAAACTTTCATAGAAGGAGGCATTCAATGAGTTGACTTCTCTAGGGCATATAACAACTGAATTAGGGTTTGATGAGCCCTAAGAGTATTGATCTGAATGTCGGGAGTGATGTGCCCAAATAGACCTGTAACAGTTGCCCCCTAAAGCATGAAGTCAAAAATGATAATGTCGAGTGATATGCTTTATGATGTGATGGAGAGGAACTGAATCGGGCGGTGACCTGCATCGCTTACAATACATTACATCATGGTATTTTAAATTTTTTCATGAATTGCTGAGGGAAGGCATACCCATACTCAGCATATAAACTTTTCATTACATGTACATAGATAGTCATCTACAGATATAGACCCATGATGGGATGACCATCAGTGTAAAGCCATCATACAGATGATTTAGTACTCTCCTAAAATCACAACCCAGACGGATGAAACTAGATTGGGGTCTTTTATCTCATCCAATCGTTTGCTCGAGTACGAGTCTAACCATGTGAATATGTGATCTGAAGTCGACCATGGGAAGACACCGTCTGATTACCATCCAATGATGTACGTTGTTAACAGACTCAAGAGAGATCACCGATAATGATAATGATCTTCAAGGTACTGCAATACATTCTGCATGGTGTGAATAGATGTTTTGATGTCAAACACCATTCAAAGTCTTTCGGTCGAAGGCCAGTGATGTCAACCTATTTCCAGAAGTGAGAAACTTGCCATTGATGTATGCAAGCCCCAAGGTACTGAAAGGGTGTTTCTAAGTCAACTTCTTGGATAATGTGTTGATGTTGACAAGAAGCGACTCATTGCAGGAGGGCCTTGATGTATCCCACATCAACGACACGAAACAAGTGTAATAATTTTGGAGACAGAATGTAACTGATGACACAAGGTTCAAGAACAAAGATCTTGAAAATGAAGGTTTATGAGTATTGCAAAGGATGAGTTTTACTAAATGACTTCTCTTGAACATGTCGGTGACACTGAATGAATTGGCAGCACTGACCCAAAACCAAAGTGATGGATGGTGTGATAGACCATAGGTATGATAACCATCAAGCAGATAACCCAACCCAAATAGTCATGGAGATGAAGTGAAAGTGTCATGTTCAAGAGCGACTTGCTACCATAAATTGATTTATCCCTTTTCCCATTTTCCCTAGTCATTGATGACCAGTACCTCTTTATTTTTTAACAAGCTTGAGGATGATAACATATGCTTGAGTATAATTCCATCCTGCGGGTGAATCCATTTCTATGTGATGTTTTAACGATCCTAGCAAAGGTGAAACTCGGTCTTGTCATGATGGACAAGTTTGTCACTATTTGATGGTTTAACGAGTTTAACGACAATGAGAAATTGATCCTTTTCATGTTTAGAGAGTTTGAAAAGGGACAAAAAGAAAACTCCACAAGTTCTTTTTCGTAAGTTTGTCTCTCAAGTCCGAAAAAGCGTAAAATAATACAAGAGAGAACCTATTGACCATGTTCGATCAATGTATTCCTTTTTTGTAAATAATCTATCTTAGTCTAGAAAAGGGTTAAACTTATATTGAGCAGATGTCGTTTCCAATCCGTTTAGGAGCTGAAAAGGTCATGTGCTCGACAATATTTTCATTTTTCAAGAGTTTGAAAAGAGCTTAAAGAGGACTCCACTTAGAGGAACGAGTGGTGTCTAGGATAACAACTGGTTCCGGTGATGTTGGAACTTCCCAAAACATGTTGATTTATGTGAAGAGGTTGGCTAATAAGATCACTCATTGCAAATGTTCCTAAAAAAGGGTAAAACAACCAAGTGAAAGCGTACGATCGGCCAAGCAGATAGTGATGATGGAAGGAGAAAAACCAAGGCTCATCTGACGGATAAGGTTGATATAATGGAAATCACGAGGGTTAAAATGGAGATGGGTTCATTTTTACACAAGCGTGAACCATAGGGAACTATGCTTGGATTTAGTTTCATGTTTACACAAGCTTGAAACCAAAAACTATGCTTGGATTCAGTTTCATTTTTACACAAGCTTGAAACAAGAAAAAACAATGCTTGAAATTGGTTGACATGCCCCCAGCATGATGACTCAATTCTAGGTGCATGCCCCCCAAGCTTCATTGCATTCACCTAAGTAGACGACTCGTGGCTATTAGGTGGATGGAATGAAGGTTCATTTACAAGATCAAGTGAAATACTCGACTAGGATTTTATGAGATCTAATTAAAGACTCGAATTGGAACTTTGCTCCAGGGGACCTTGTTTCATTTTTTAATGAGCTTGACACAAGACAGGGAATTCTGCTCAGATTCCTTGATTCATTTTTTAACGAGCTTGACACAAGACAAGGAACTCTGGTTTGGGACCTATTTCATTTTTTAATGAGGTTGACACAGTAAAATAACTATCCTCATATTCCTTGTTTCATTTTTTAACGAACTTGACACAAGACAAGGAACTATGCTCGTACCCTTTGTTTCATTTTTTAACGAGGTTGACACAAGACCACGAACTATCCTCATGTTCCTTGTTTCATTTTTTAACAAGCTTGACAAAAGACAAGGAACTATGTTCATGGACCTGTTTCATTTTTTAATGAAGTTGACACAGTAAAAGAACTATCCTCATATTCCTTGTTTCATTTTTTAACGAGCTTGACATAAGACAAGGAACTATGCTCAGAGAACCTGTTTCATTTTTTAATGAGGTTGACACAATAAAAGAACCATCCTCATATTCCTTGTTTCTTTTTTTAACTTGCTTGACATAAGACAGGGAACTATGCTCATGATTCCTTGTTTGACTTTTTAACGAGGATGACACAAGACCAAGAACTATCCTCATGATTCCTTGATCACGACACATAAGAGGTCATGACTTCCAAGAGGTTCACATTAGATGGGAGAAAAATGCTTTGGAAGGGATACGTAGCAAGGAATCCATTAGAAAGATCTGGTTCTAATGCCCTCAGTACATAATGCAAAACATCACGGAATTGATCATCAGTTTTTGTAGGCATGGAACACGTTGCCACATAATTGACCCATGGCGGGGAAGATACCATTGGGACAATAGGACCATTTAGAGAATATGGTTGACTGGAAGCCATATTTGTATCAGGAAATGAAAGCTAGTCAACAGTGATAATCCTGCCTTCATGGGGTAACACATCACTTGAAAGAGTGTTGAAACAATAGCTCCTATGTCATAAACATAGTCGCGCCCAAGAAGTAAATTGTAATCTAAAGGGCTTGGGACTACCATCACATTGAGATAAACAATTTTTCCTCCCAAAGTAATAGGCAACTAAGGAAGGATCCCTAATGGTTGATTGGTTCCTCTGTTAAAATCTGACAGATTCTGGGTAACAGGCACAAGTGGCAGGGAACCGAGTGCTTTCCAAGCAGTGGAGGAAAGGATACTCACAGATGCACCTTCATCTATAATAGTTCCAGATACAATCATATTATAAACCTGTAATATGATATGGAAAGGCACATAAGAAGGAAGACGACATCTTTCTAGTCCATTCCAATCAAAAGAAGTGACAAGACTACTTGGAGGGGGTACCATAAGAATGGGATAATTAACCCCTTGAGTTACGAGAATAAGAGGATTTTCCTCCTGTCTTGATGGAACATGAGGGTTTCCTCCAAGCTCATTGGAATATGAAGAAACAAAAAGAATTTGAGTGGTATCTTACTCACTCTCTACGAGAAAGGTACGATTAACTGAAGGTGAAATTGGGTCAACTGTTTCCTTGACCTGTGATTGGTCATGTATAGACTCATGGGATTCACATTCAGAGAGAGTGGATTTGACCGACGGTTGATTTGGGTCAGTCACTTCATAAACTAGTGAAGGATTAAGGGAGATTTTCCTGTAACTAGATGGAAGTCACTACGGAGAAGAACAACGGTTATCCAACACTTTTTCGGCTCCATCCAGATAGGGACAAAGGTGAAGGGGGTGATTCCATTCACATAACCTACAGGGAAACTTAACTTTACCCTTCTTTCCATGAACTTTACTACCACTAGTTGATGGTGTGTCACCATCATGATCTCTAGAATTTGATGACACAGGATGATGTGAATGAGAAGACCATTCTTCTAAGATATGAGGAATACTAGAACAATTTCGAAGAAGATGGTCTCCCGTACAAAGTTTGCAAGGATATCGAAGTTTGTGAGGCTTATCAGACGGTTTCTCATTAGAAGTTGCATTTGAAGGAATGGTTGCTTTGTTTCCCCCCCATTGAATTTTCTTCTTCTTCTTCTTCTACCCTTTTTCTTCTTCTTATCCACTTGGTTACTAGTGTTAATAATTTCACCAGGAGAAGAGGAAGAATAGGAGGAAGAAACAACCGATGAAGAAGGTAAAGGGTTAACTTTAGGATCAGCTAGAGGTTGATTTTGTCTAGTTCTAGGAATACTCAATCGCAGAGAAATCACAACATTTTGAACCAAGGAGGTTGAGAACAACCATACTGGCAAGCTGATGGTAAGTCCCGGAAGGGACAATGTAGCCATATAAGGAGCACTAATATTTCCGAAAGGAGGAAAATGACTAGGATTCCCATCAAAATGAATTCATTGATTGGTGGACTCCGGAGTCGTTGCCATATGTATCAACCTAAGATCAACTAAGGAGTGACGTGGAGGATGTTATCTGTTATCACCCTAAAATTCTTGTCTCTAAGCTTTGGAAAGTCACCTTGTTTCTAGTCATAGTCTTATAAGTTTTGAGTCATCTCATCACAATTAGTGTCATTCTCATTTACAAAACCTTCTTCTATTCATGGTGTTAAAGGGTCTTTAGGTCATTTCATGCTTTAAGGGTTAGGTCATAAGGTTAGAAGTCTTTTAAGGTCATATCTCTTTTCCAAATAAAGTTTCACAGCCTCATTCCATGTTCTAGAAGCCTTACCAAGTGTTTATAAGTCATATCTCACATCATTTTGGAGAAATTTTGAAACTAGCTACGAAATCACTGAACTAGGAGTTTTCATAGCGCGCTATGAAATCCCTGAAAAAGCCTGTTTCAGCATAAAAAAACTCTGATTTCTGCGTTTACTAGTCAACTTCCAGAAGGGGTCCTGAGCATAGGAGAACTCAATTTTGAAACTTGAAAGAGTTTTTCTTCTTAACATACCGAGCTACAAAAACCTCTTTCGTTTTCTTCAAATTCGTTCTGAGGTGGGAGGAATTTATGGTTAAACTTGCGCTACGAAACTGCTGAAAGTCAAGCTTGGTCTTCTGGTTTTAGCAGTCTTTTTGAAGATCAGTTTCTGGTCACATGAAAAGATATTTTGAAATTTTGAAGGAGGTTTCTCTTCATCAACTCTCTAGCTACAATAAACTATCTCCCTTTCTTCATAAGTGTTTTCAGTTGGGAGATAATAAGCTTTCTTTGAGACCCTAATTTCAGAGAATAGATTTTTCCTGTTTGACACGTGTTTTTCAAGGACAGATTATGGACAATTGGAGAAGTGTTTTACACAACCAAGAGAGGTTGTTGTTCTAGACGCCATGGAATACAAAAACCTCCTTTAGTTTTGTAAAATGTGCATGGATAAGGAGATAAAGGCTCTGTCCCACGTGCCAACTTTCAAGGATCCTAAACCTAAAAACAGGGAAACATGTTCCCTAATTTCTAGGGTTTGTCATCAGCAGTCAGGTGACAACGTGGGAGGCTTCATCAAATTCGACTTATTGAGGTTTCGAGTTGTCAAATAATGCTTTAAATGTTTATATAAGGTTGTTGTAATCATAATAAGGAGTTACACTCCTAGTTGTATTAGGTCTCCAGGACTGCTAGTTAGCTGTCAAATGCATTTAAAGGTTTGTTTTATGGTTAGAATAGGTGTCACTGATGGAAAATTCGAATTCTCTTGATGAGGGATGATGGAATCTTAATTGTAAATGATATATATAGAGCAAGAGGTTGAATTAGCAAAGGGTGGGAGACTTTTTGGCTCAGCTGCTACTCTATGTGCAGACTGCATATATTTTTAACCTAATGCAGGTTTCTACTTAGACAACTCAAGATTCATGAAGAGTTCTTGTATGTTCTTGTTTTGATGGCATCTTCCAATACTTACATTGCAGTGGTGTTTACTTATGATACTCATAACTCATCAATGATGCTCTGACTTCCTTCATAAATAAACTAACTATGTTTCACTGTTTTAAATTTTCATTTCTGCACTTGAACTCTATAATGCCTTGACTTCCATGCTAGGTAGAATGTTTTGTCTTCACTAATTAGGATTCAAAGAGAGCTTTTAATGTCATATTGTCTCATGGCTTTCCTCTTTCACTTACTTGTAGTGGTATGAATACATGTTACTTAGAACTCATCAATGATGCTCTAACTTCCTTCATGTATTCATAAACTGTATTTCCTTGCATTGTATCTTTGTTTTGCTGATGCATAAAAACTCTCTATGCCCCGAATTCATGTTAAGTTGATCTGTTGTGGTACTGAAACATACTTTGACTCCATAGCCCTATGGTAGTCAGCCTTCATCTTTCAACCTATAAACATATACAATCACAAACCATAGAGTTAGCCATCTATCCATATCTTTAATCAAAATCATTAACCCTTTGAGGGAGCCCTCTCAGGTTGAGGAGGCTAAGCCTTAGCTAAAATATTGGTTTGAAATAGTTACACTGAGATAGTCTGATCAACAGCCTATCAGGGTCCTATTTTGGTGATAACATTTTGGTGCGTCTGTCGGGAGCCTGAAGTCTATTCATTCCCGAAATCAAGAAGCTGAACTTCTGAAGGTAGTAGGAGATCAAACATCTTTTTGAGGCTGCAAAACTACCTTGGCGACTCCACATAACAAATTGGAAGGTGACTCCACTGCTAGAGGATCAGTAGCTTGATGAAGTTTCAAAATGAGTTCCACTGCAAGAATGAATTCCAGGCATGCCCCTATGAATCGGTCTCATATCCCTGGTTTTCCAAATCCTATGCCAAAGGTTGATTGGTTAGATGATCTTCCAATATTCAAAGATGAAAAGAAAGATAATGTTTCTCTTCATTTGGTTAGGTTCCATATGCATGTACGCAGTCTTAAGCTTCAGTTCCCTGAAGATTGTCTCATGAGGATGTTTATGACCACTTTAGAAGGAAAAGCATGGTCTTGGTATAAAAGCTTGGAAAATAGTTCATTATATTCTCTTGCTGATTTCCATGATGTATTCTATGACATGTATAAAGAGTGTCACCCTTCCTTATTGTTGGTCAAAGATTGTTGTAAACATTCTACGAGTTTTATTCAATATTTGGAGGACTGTTATGATGATGATGAGTTTATGCATGAATAAATTTTAGAGGCTCTTCATAACAATACATTTCAACACCAAGAAGAAAGAATAACATCCCACGAAATGCAGCATGAAGATCAACAGGGGTTTACTTATGAAAATCATATTATGTCCTCCGAGATTGATGTAGAGATGTAGTAGACTTGTCAATCTTTAGATCATAATGAAGATGAAAATGATTACAAACACCAAGAAGAAATACTGGAAGAAAATTTTTATAACCCTCAGGCAAAGGAAAAGGTTGTTGATTTTTGTAATTCCTTGCAGCAGCTTGCATCAAAGAATGATCTTTATAATGAAGAAAATTACATTGTTTGTGGGCATCATTCAGAAAGGCAGTTGGATAGCATATCAAATAAATTTTGTGACTAAAGATTAGTTGTTAGAAGTAAAAATATATTATGAGGATCATCAAACTAACCATGTGTTTTTAGACCCTATAGCTGACGCATGGAAAAGATTTATTTTTCAGGGTTCCAATTATATTTTCATCTTGAAGAATAGTTACACCTCATGCTTCCTTGGTTATTTCAGTATCTGGTTTATTTTTGGTTCAAGCATAGTTAAGATATTCAAGTGTCAGATCAAATCAATGATTAGCTTCATTGGAAGTTTCATGTTCCTTGAGCTACAAGTGGAGATTGCAGCTGATAGGGTAGGTAGGAATGTGCAAATAAGCTCAGGGTAGGTTGACTGAGCATCTGTTTCAGTAGGTGCAGTATTGAATTCTTCTTTTAGAAATAATTAAAGGTTTGAGGAGCAATTTGGGCAGAAGTTCAGAGTTTTATTCTAAAAGATGGATAGCGGCACTAGAGCTACAAGTTCTTAGTATACCACAAGGGCACACTATCCCTAGTGGAGCCATTGTTATCACCCTAAATCTTTGTTTCTGAGCTTTGGATAGTTTGCCTTGTTTATAGTCATAGTCTTATAGGATTAGAGTCTCAATGGTGTCATTCGCATTTACAAACCCTCTTTCTAGTCATGGTGTTAAAGGCTCTTTAGGTCATTTCATGCTTTAAGGGTTAGGTCATAAGGTTAGAAGTCTTTTAAGGTCATATCTCTTTTCCAAATAAAGTTTCACAGCCTCATTCCATGTTCTAGAAGCCTCACCAGGTGTTTAGAGGTCATATCTCACATAATTTTGGAGAAATTTTGAAACTAGCTACGAAATCACTAAACTAGGAGTTTTCGTAGTGCGCTACGAAATCCCTGAAAAACCTGTTTCAGCATAAAAAACTCTAATTTCTACGTTTACTAGTCAACTTCCAGAAGGGGTCCTGAGCCGCTGAGAACTCAATTTTGAAAACTGAAATAGGCTTGTCTTCCTCACATATGAAAATACGAAAACCTCTTTCCATTTCTTCAAATGCGTTCTGAAGTGGGAGGAATTTATGGTTAAAGGTGCGCTACAAAACTGCTAAACGTCAAGCTTGGTCTTCTGGTTTTAGCAGTCTTTTTGAAGATCCGTTTCTGGTCACATGAAAAGGTATTTTGTAATTTTGGAGGTTTATCTTCATCAACTATCCAGCTACAATAACCTATCTCACTTTCTTCATAAGTGTTTTCAGTTGGGATATAATAAGCTTTCTTTGAAACTAAAAATTCAGAGAACGGATTTTTCCTGTTTGACACGTGTCTTTCAAGGATAGATTCTAGACAGCTGGAGAAGTGTTGTAAAAAACCAAGAGAGGTTTTTGTTCTAGAAATCATGGAATACAAAAACCACCTTAAGTTTCATAAAATGTGTCATGGATAAGGAGTAAAGGCTATGTCCCACGTGCCAACTTTCAAGGATCCTAAACCTAAAAACAAGGAAACATGTTCCCTAATTTCTAGGGTTTGTCATCAGCAGTCAGGTGAAAATGTGGGAGGCTTCATCAAATTTGACTTCAGGAGATTGCAACTATCAAATAATGCATTTAATGTTTAGTTAAGGTGGTTTAATCATAATAAGGAGTTACACTCCTAGTTGTATTAGGTCTCTAGGGCTGCTAGTTAGTTGTCCAATGCATTTAAAAGTTTGTTTTATGGTTAGAATAGGTGTCACTGATGGAAAATTCGAATTCCCCTCATGCTGGAGGAGGAATCTAAGTCATGTAATGAAATCTATATATTGGAGAAGATGTAATGCACAAAGGGTTGGAATTTTTTGTAAATAACTCTCATATGGTGCTTTTGTGTAAGACTTTGTTTTAAGGAATACAATATTTGGCTTTGCTTCTTAGGATTCAAAAGGAATTCAATGTTAAAAATGTCTTATCATTCTCTTATTCTCATTACTTACAGTGGTATGAATGTATGATTACTTAGAATTCATTGGTTATGCTCTAACTTCCTTCATACATTTGTGGACTGTGTTTTCCTTTATGCTACTAATATTCTCTCCATATGTTGAATTCTAGATGCCCTGACTTCCATGTAAAGCTAATATTATTGTCATACTGAAGCATTTCTTTACTCCATAAGCCCAATGGATATTTACTAATTGTGTTCAACCATTCATATTTCCTCACTTATTTCATAGATTTAGCCATCTAATTCATTATCAAAATCTTTAACCTAGTGAGAGAGACCTCTCAGGTTCAGGAGGCTAAGCCTCAGCCAAAAGTTGGTTTGAAATAGTTGCCAAAGTCTTCTTGAACAGCAGCCTATCAGGGACCTATTATGGTGATAACAGATGAGCAAGGGCATCAACTAAAAAGCCTATCACTGCATCATATTCGACTTGGTTATTGGTGGAATGTCCAATGCACACGTCGTTAGAATGGACTAACGTATGCAAGGGGGTGAAAATGGCCCATGCTGCCAAGGCTAGATTCCTAGAGAAGTGACTCACACTTTCGGTATAACTAATATACAGTGTGGATGATGGATCCATCTAAAAGGTGCAAAAGACAAAAAATAAGATGATGCAACCTACCTAAATGCATGACATAAATAAATACACGCAAATCAATGGGATATATTATGTGTAAAATTTCTTGAGGTAGAGTGCATTACCAGGATTAGGAAGAAGTTGACCTTTGAAATCCTCTAAGTGATATGCCCCTTACCCAATTCCTTACAAATTGTGTAAGGTCATAGCCATAATGATGAGTGAGAAAACGATGAAGGATACAATCGACACCCTGATGATAAAGGTCATTGTCGATGAGAAGATAGCGAGGGGCCTGGTATCAGATATGTCGTTGATCATCATGAGTACGATGAGTGGGGGGACTTATGGGCTTGCAAATATGTGATGAAGTATGCATTATGGTGCATATCGTCACAAGGGTAATCAAGGGTGGTCATTTCTTCCATGATTTCCTCATCATAATGGAAGATGGGTGGACTCGAGGAAGATTGACTACATGATGCAGTGACAGTACCTGGTGCATCATCCTAAGAAAAAAGGTTCACATACACATCATATGAAATGGCATATGGCAAATAGATGGAATATGTACCAATGTTGAGACCTAAGTTTTGAATGAGGGAAGTTAGACAGAAGTGCGTGCAGGAACCTCAGAGAGGTTTCCTTGTGAGGATATCAAGGATGACAATAGGTAAAGGATATGGACCATGGAGTCTGTCATGTCAACATTGGGGAGATGGATCACGATGGTGGGACCAGATTCCCCCTTGTTCTGGTGCAGGAGTGGGACCATAACTCACAGAAGAGGGCTAGATGACCCACTCTGAGTGGCCTCAAACTCGTGAACTACCTCCAGGTATTCATGAAACTTGTTGAGATGAGGACAATGGTGGGTATAATGGTCATAGTTATCACACAAAGGACAAGGGTGATTCATGCGCAACGGTTTAAGTTTCTTTGTAGAGTCAGGTAAGGACCACCAGGATGTTAGGCTCAGGAAATGTATCATTGGCTATGAACTTGAGGCAAGGGAGCTCAGGACAGTTATTGGTGGCATTCCCAACAATTTCACACAAAGTGCAATGAGGTTTCCACTTTGTAGGCTTAAGGATATCTAGTTTTGTCTGGGGAGCCTTGTCCTTAGGTTCCTTCTTCTTGGCTTTGTCCCCCTGTCCGGATGCTTTCGCAACAGGAGTGAGTTCCTGTTGAGGTTGCAGTGGAATTGGAGTAGCGGCAAGTGTTGTAGGGCCCACTTGAACTGGGGTCAAATCATGAGATGGTCTGAGTTGACCAGGCAGAGTGCGCACTAGAGTATCAATGTACCAAACTGGGATCCCTAAAGTCATATTAGGGAGATTCAACAAAACCATGATAGGGACAGAAAAAATTCTAGGAGGAAACAAGAAAGGTATATGTCCTGTAGGATAATATCTCGGGGGAACGGTTCCGGGATGGTTAAGACCTGGAGGAAGAGTTCCTGGAGAGAACAAAGGAGAGGCACCCACAAAATGAGGAGGTCCTAGAGGGGTAGATCCTAATGGCTTGGTTGAAGTCGCAATAACAGGGTGTATGGAACTGACTGTTGACCAAAGGTATCAAACTACTTTTGAGCAGCTCGTGACACTTGTAACATGGAAACACTTGATGAGATGGAATCAGATATGGGAGGGGGAGCACTAGGGAAAGCACCCAATAAGGTGGAATAATTGTAGACTCTGGGTGAAGCACCAATGAGAGGGGTGGCAGACTGGTTGTTGGACATCGATGAGATAATGGACTCAGGGGAGGTCAATGATGACAGCTCGTAGTACATCAACTAATCGATAATGACGATCTTCCCTTCATGGGGGAAGCACATATTTTGGAAAACCACAGACATGATGATTGCCATGGCATAAGTTTAACTACGACCCAATAGAATGTTGTAATCTAGAGGGGCATCGAGAACCTCAATGTCTACAGAAAAAATATTTCCCGCAAGAGTCGCTGGAAAATTGTGATACATGCCGAGAGGCTGGGAGGGGTGACCATCCCAAGCACGCAAAGTGATGGTGGATGGTGATATTTTAGGTGACTTGATTTGTTTCCAAATGCTAGTGGACATCACACAGGTGGATGCACCTTCATCAATAATGCATCAAGATATGATGGCATTATGGACTCGAAGTGGTATCTGGAAAGCAATGGATGATGGTAATGGAGACTATTTTGATGCACTAACAGGAAAAATAATCAAATAATCATCTGAAGCATCTACTGCACCTGAGGAAGTTAGTAGAGATTTCTTTTGAGATGGGCATGACTAGAGGACTGCCAACGTCGACATGGCGGAAGGTGATTGTGCGAAGTCGTCTACTAAACTATATGTGTGGACAACTTGGTTAGAAGCTGCATTACGGTGCAATGGCCCTTTGGGGACCTTGGGAATTGACTCAACCTTAGGTTGATGGATTTGTAAAGGACCATTTGATGCTATAAGAGACTTAGTAGACTCCTTTTTTTTGGGCTCGATTGCGGATGAAGTCGATGTCCTGTCATATTGACGTGACTGAGTTTGTAGGTTGACATCAAAGGTACTAACCCCATCAGAATTCATCATGAGGATCTAGTAGTCACCAGGACCAGAAGGTTGGGGAGGGTGGGTTGGTTGACCTTTTTGAGGTTGAGTAGAAGAAAATTCTTGCTGAGGGAAAGGATTCGTAAGCATGAACAATTGAGATGTCATAGGATTCTGAGGTAGTTGCTGCATGGACAGTTGACCTCTAGAAGCTGCTTGGGGTTCTCACATTTGGTGCATCTAAGGTAAGAGGGGACACTCATGAGTATAATGGCCATGTACACCACAACATGGACAAGGCTTCTTCATATGAACAACCTTGTTCTGCTTGGGTTGGTTTCCCTGTTGCTAGTTATTGTTGTTAGGCAAGTTCCCCTAGGGTTGATCAGGGTGGTTACCGTGGTTACCTTGGTTACCCTTGTTACCCTACCCCTTATTCTTTTTCTTTGAATTTTGGTGATTGATCGCACTCTGTTGTGCATACAGTTGACCATGATGGGGTAGTGGCTACTGGGGCTAAGGATGCATGGGAGGTTATGGCGCTAATTCCTTAGGGAATGGAGAGCTCGGTGGTGCATAGGTGTAAGATGGTGAAGGGGTAACGATATGGTATACAGGTTGAGCACTAGATGGCCCTAACATTTGCTGATGTGGTTGGGTGAATGCATAAGATGTGCTTTATCCTGAATACACATTGGTAGTAGAAGGGGGATAAGTGTTGGAGGAACTAGTGCCCCCTTGTGGATAGCCATAACTCTAGTAAGTATATGATGAAGGATGTGAAATAGCTCCAATGATACCTTCAGCGACATGAGGTGCCCCAGGTGCATTGGCACCACCAAGATGAGGGAGGTCTGGTATAACGATATAGACATAAATGGATTGAGCATAAATCAATTCATATCTCAGAGCAGTCTAGAGTGTCTCTTCCTCTGCCCGAGGAAAGTGAGATGCAACATCTTTGGCAATGAGCCCTAGAAGAGTCATAAGAAACCAATCAAGGTAGACATGGTCTTTGAAGTAAGGATCATGACACATGCTCCTCCTTTTATGCCATTCCTATACATGGTCAGATAGACGAGTGGCAAAGGACTGACGAAATGTGGTCAAGAGCTCCATATTGGTGTCATATCGAAGAGGTAATTGAAAATATGAAAGGCACACTTTAGAAAGTGTCACAAAAGTGGAATGAGAAGCAGAGGGCTAGTAAATGTACCACTTCGCAGCATCTCCAGTGAGCATGCTTTGGAACAACAAAAGACGAATGGAGTCATTGATGATGGAATTAGACGAACACCACATATGGAAGGAGCAAGTGTGATTAGTGGGGTCCTCTCTAGAATTACCCTCAAACTTGGGAATGTATGAGGGAATCTTAGTCAGCATAGCTGGCCAACCAACATCATGGCGTATGGGGTCATTAATCAACTAGAAAAAATCTGGGAGACTTAACCCAGCCATGAAAGGTAGAAAAGGAGCTGTCGGGATGGTTCTTGTAATGGTTTTGCTAGATGTGACTACCAGGGTGGGACCAGAGCCACCACTAGGTTGGTTTCCTTCACCTGCAGTAGGTCCTAACATGATGATGGTATGTGGTGAAGGAGGCTGGAAATCATATGAGAAATTAGATGAACTAGAATAAGAGTCAGTATGGGGACTCGGGGGAGTACTAACTCAAACCCTACAGGGAGGAGTAATACATCCAAGTGGAAACTAGGGATGAATACCTAAAAGTCTCCACGACAAACGCCTTCGTGGCACAATGGTTGCAAGACACAAGTGACATGAAAATGGTGAAGGGAGATAAACAAAATGTCTTTATCTTTGTTGGGGATATAAATTAATTAAGTTAAGTCTAGGGTTGGCAGCGTTAACCAAGCGCCCTTCACTTAAGGTGTGCTTGTGTGTGCAAATATGTGTGTTTATTAATTAAGCCCAAATCGTGTTTGAAAAAAGAAAAATATTTATGTAATACTTTAAATAAAATGAAATTAGAAGCAAAAAATAAACATCAAATCAACTATCTAAACCCCACCCAAACTGGGTTTGCAAACATTGTGTTGGTTGGTGGCGAAATCAACTAAAAACACACTAAAATTGCCAAGTGATCTAAGCATCAATGTTACTCAGATGAAATGACACTATACTGATGGAAAGTAGTGTAGCAATAGCAAAAAATCACTGAGGAAAGTTGCTACAAAAGATAGGGTGATGGGTGTGGAACCTAGGGAAAATAATGGCACCCTAAGGAAAATGACCAAACAAGGTTCAAGAGGTAACTTTGGATGGAAACAACCTATCTTTAAGGATTTGAAAAGAAAGGTACATATTTGAAATGTATGGCTAAAAGCTCTACAAAAACTCAAACTTCTTTCTCAGCTAAACTTTTCCTACAAAGGTGAAAGCATACTAGAAGCCCTAGGGGGATAAATTCCACTTCGAGAAGAAAAATAGAGTAGATCAAGGCCTATGTGGGCTAAGTGGTCGACCAACCCAGCAAAGTGCTCTCGAAAAAACCCATAAAATAATCAGAAACATCCCGAAAAACCCTAAAATCGTAGGTATTGACCTGTTTTAGGATGAGATCGCACTTTTTGGCCCCAGAAGTGCATTCTAGAGGTCTAGAGCATAGGTGTGGGCCTGAAAACTATGATTTTGGCTCCTCATTTCTCGGGCAGAAAGTTTTAGAAAAAAGTGTTATCTCTATTGCAGTTGGTTCCTATCACCTGTGGAAATAATTAGAAAACTTACGGAAGTTAGAAATTTGATTTATCGATACTTAGAATGCTAGTAAAAAACGTTAAGAGAATGAAAAAGAAAAACCATAAGCTAAAAATTGAAGGTCACCCAGGTTTTTGAATCAAAATTGAAAATGCAGCATAGTGACCATCTGTTGGAGTGTTTTCTTCTTGAAGGTGTACAAAAAGCAACCACTCTAGATTGTGGATGACAAACAACCTAAATAGTAAAAATGGTTGTAAAACAGTGTGGATCTATAGAAAATGATAGAAACAAAACCTGCCAAAGTCCTAATCTATGCAACAGAAAAAGTTAAACAACAAAATGAAAGAAGGAATTAAGCGCACATAACTCCAATAACCCAATGAAAACCGAATATAAAGAATAGATTTTATTACATGACACCTGTGAAGGGAACAAATGATGTTACCAACCCCCTCTATGGGATGGGTTCTTAGCTATCCTCAATGTCTTCAGCTTTGTAGAGTCTCTCCTCTCTACGACGTGTAAACCCAGCAAAAATGTTTGAGCTGAATGAGAACTCAAATGGAAAAAGCAAATGGCAAGTGACAGTGATTATAATCCAAGTTAGAGCAGTGAACGCAACAATGAAAATGATCCAAATTGAAGAATGGATGTAAAACCCTCTAATTTATAAAAAAAAATATTGGTTCTTCTCGAATAATGGAAATAATATAATATTATTAACCAAAATCTAAAATTAACCGTTTGGAATATTTTATTATATTTGGTTGGAGGGAAAAATTATTTAAATTGGTCAAATACTTTTATTTAGAAATAATAAATAAATAAATGATTTATTTATAATCTCAAGAAATGTGGTTAGAGAATAATAAACAAATAATGTTTTGTTTAAGTATTCCTAGTGGATTTAGTCAAACTTGACAAGGAATAATAACTAAATGATTAACTAATTATTCCTAGAGAAAAATAAGATAAATAATGATTATCTAATTATTTCTCATGATTGGGTCAAATATGACAAGGAATATTAGTTAAACAATGGTTTAATTAATTATTCCTAGAAGATAATTAAATAAATAATTATTTATTTAATTATTTCTCATGGGTTTAACCAGAAATAACTTAACAAATGTGGTTTATTAAGTAATTTCTTATAGTGAAAGCAATTTTACTATGGTAAAATTGGCCCTACATGGTGTGCTTCAATCCATCTAGTAAGTTATGTCTAGATGATCAATTTTTGGTGATAATAGCTTGTAACCAAACCACCATTTCATTGTTGAACCATGAAAATCAAGAGCACTAGCATGTTGGCCAAATTGCTTCTAAGAAACCCAACATCTTAGTAAGTGAAAAGAAATCCACCCTTTCGAGAGTCTTCACTCTTCTTTGAGAGAGAGGAGAAACTTGTAAATAGATTAAGGGAAAGAAACATCCTTGCTGAGGATTTTTGAGCTCCCTAGCTCAAGGAATTCTCTTCAAGTGTTCTAGTATTCTAATTGTATTTAACCTCTACCACCAATAATCAATAAATGGAGATTTTTCCATATATTATTGATGTGTTTGATCCATTTGCACATTTTTATGTTCATGCACCTCTTTGTTTAAGTTTATGTTTTTGTATGCATTGTATCCATTATTTACAATGTTGTGTTTATTTAAGTCACGCCACTAACATCCCAATTTTGACTGTGATCCTTTGCAGGTAACAATCCATCACTAAGGGGTTGTTTTTTGGTACACTTTTGCTCCAAAAAATATACAATAGGAATGGCAACCGTCCTGATCTCTTTTCATTAATCTAGAGGTTGTTTGCAGGACCTCTTCTTTGCACAACCATCCTTCAAGGTGATCCTCACCTCCCCCTAGACCTATTATGAGCTTGTCGAAGTGAGGAAATTTCAGAATTTTCTCGCCCATGCATTTTCTTCTTTGACAGATGCGAAGTGCGCATATTTATCTTTGAAAACCACAAATTGCGTGTCTGTTTCTACAAAACGCGTGCGGCAGATAGAAAAACAACAAAAAGCCTTGTATTTTTCAGTTTTCTTAGGTGATTGGCAGCCTCTAATGAATTGCCTTCACCTCTACATTTGTTTTTTCTGTTCAATACCCCTAGTTGCTTGAATGAACCCTAATTCATCAAGCAATTATATTCTTTCCATTTTTTATATTTTATTTTATTTGCAAACAAATACCAACATAGATTAATTAGGGAGAAAATTAAGTGGCCATAATCCACATATGTTTTCAAACTATTTCACTTCCTTGTTTACAAATTATATTAGCTTAATTATTAAAGCAAGTAAGTGGCCATTATCCATGAATCTTATTACTAACCAAAGAAATTTTTTTGGGACTAGGAGCAAATGTTAGTAAAGAAACTGAGAAATCCCCCCTTCCCTTGCGTCTCCGAGACGAACCTAGGATTGCATATGAAAACCTTCTTGAAAATATTTGAATTTCCATCTCTCTCATTAAAATCCACATAGTTTAATAGGAAAAAGTAAGTGGCCCATAATCCATAAACAAATTTCTTTTTCCATGCGAGCAAAAACCAACACCTAGTGTAATTAAAGGGATATTGAAAATGATCATTGCATATCTAAATCTTGTCACACTTGTATTTTCACTTGCATCACACACTAAGTCTCCATATACTTTCTACTCAAAGACCATTCATTTTTGGATCTTTGGTTAGTCTATTTTGGCTTACCAAGTCACCCCATAAGTGAAAAAAGCCTCTTTAAAAACAACCATAAATTGAAAAAATTAAGTTTCCCCACAGGGGCCACCAAAAAATTTATAGTTCAAGTTAAGACCATTGGGGGTAGGCATCCCATAAGCTTCCATGGTCATGCTTCACCATTGAAATATAGTTGTTGACTTTATAGGGAGGTTACAAATCCTTCTACAATTCCACAGAAAAGAAAACCCAAGCATGGCAGAGACCCGATTCAAAGGGGATTCAGCTTAGGCCCAATGCGTGCAGTACTCTTTGGGGCTACCTAACCCATCTAGTGCTCGGTATTAGTAACTGATTACCTAGAAGATAAAGACACAAATGCTTACATGGAATGAAGGTACTTAGTGACCAAATCTATGGAATCCTTCACTATAGGTGATGGTGTAGGCAACACTCGACCCTCATTACCATTACCTTGGTTGATTCCTCGACTGCTAGAAGGTGTTGCCAATTCTTTCAAGATGTTTCCCTAGGAACCATCAGACGTTATCTCCACAAGGCCCAGCTACTTTGAGAGTGGACACGATTATTAGGTCTTTATAGGATTATTTATCATACACAACAAACAAAAACCCTTTTTTGTTTGCTTGGTCACATAGTTTAATTAAAGGAAAATAAACAACTGATATTTTCACTTTGCTTTCTGTATGTGATCCAATTGCATCGATATATATATCTCTTCCCATCACTAAAATCAAAGTAGCACACAATCTAAATCGTCACCATAGGGGACCCCACGACTCCCCATCAATCTAGGCATTTTTTAGAGCTCACCCCATTACCAGGAGGTGTACTAGGACTCTCACAATTTAGGCAGATAAGGTGACATTCAACCACCATTATTGGATATTCCTTTATTGGTGGAAATTTGCTTGGAACTCCTCCACGGAAAGGGACACCCTTCACTACTCTTGAAGGATCCTCGCACGTTTCCCCCTTTCGGAGCACACACACTTCTCCTCTAGATAGTCCCCGAGCTAACCACCAAGGTAATCCTCCTGTGACATCCCCATAGAGGAATCCACTACACATAGCTACCCAGAATCGCTTTGCGATGGCAGGGAATGCATAGATCCCATTTTTAGCTTCATTTAATCCCCTATATTTAAGAAATCTCACAAATGACCCGATCGAACATGGCCAAAATTGGCCAACTATGCCCACAAAGCTCCCTTCAGATATTCCAAAATTTGAGTGAAAGCAGGGTGAAGACCCAGGAAAGCACGTCATGACATTTCACCTGTTGTGTTCATCTAACAATATCACAAAAGATACTATTATATTAAGGTTATATCAACACACCCTAATAGGGCCTATCTCAAAGTGGTATATAGACCAACCCTCTGCGTCTCATGGAACCTTTAGCTCATTATCTAAAGCATTCGTTACATTCTTCCAAATCTCAATCCACCATGATTCTGGGTTGGAGATTCTAACGAATTTCAAGAAAACATAAGCTAGACACATGTCATACCATATCCATGAATGGTAGAAATGTTGCAACTTGTGCAAAATTGATTTTGAAGATAAAGTCCTCCTAGACATTTTCTTGAGATCCCTCACCTCCAAAATCTCAAAGGACATGGCTAAAACATTCCCATAAAGTGAGGAAGAAGCCATCTATAAAGCCCAACAACTGGAGTTGATCTACAACCAGTCGGGGTACATTTACCACATACTCATAGATGCCCCACGGTGACAATCTTGTCAAGAAATAGAAGGCGCATCAAATACTGCTGACAGATTAATTGGGGCCCTATCCCAAAGAAATCGAAACAAGAGCTACCAATGCCCTTCATATCCAATGAATGGCCAATCTTACAATGTTATCCCACCATTACAAAATAATTGGTATGATAATGGTCAACCCACACCTATGCAGAATATAGGAAATAGGGTTAACCAACACTAGCCCCCACAACGATGCTTGTATCATCCCCCACAGGGAAATCAATACTCCTCCTGGAGTATGGATAAAAAATATGCCCCCCTGAGCCAGTACATTAACCAGGGAACCAATATTTTCCTTTCCCAACACCACAACAGAATAACTCGCCAACGAAAAATAATGCATGGGTAAATCTAGTGCAACCATCTCTCGCTTCATCGCATCAATCAAAAGAACAACTGAATTCAGTTAGTTCTTCTAACAGTGCTAGAAAAAATTGAAAAGAAGCCAAAGGGAGAGCCCAAGTTGGGAGGTAGCAATCAGCAGCAACCCCCAAGGGCATCAGGAAGGGACAACCCCAACTAGAACCAAAACCAGGTTATGACCAATAACAACTCACAAAAATAGGGGAAGAACACTAGTCTCCAGAACAATCATGTATGCACCATCTACAAGGAATACTACCATTATACCCATCATTGTCCCCAACTTCCCGATTTAAAAAGGATACAAGAAAGTAGAGGGAATAGTAGCCAACTAATTGCAGTCATGCAGAACACCTTTCCCCATCAAGGAATTGTTAACACCTAGCAACAAACTTCCCAATCTCACCCATCTGCAAGTAACCTAAAAAATACTTCTAACCATGATATCTTCATGATAAGAGAGGAATTCGTCTTGGAAACAAGGAACCGTACTTATGAGGCTCCCCCAGAGCCTAGTCTGTCCACCTCGTCTAAGGCTATACCTACTGGACCATTGACCATTACGCGACCTCCCATAGATGTCATGCCCAAAATGGTTAAAGGACCTTTACGATATGCAAGGCCCAATTCAAGAGCTTTCCATAGTTACAACATAGTCGATGACTTGGCTTAGTCACTATCATCTATCTCAACACTTGAAGTCCTGCAGATGTTCCCCACCTAGCAGAAAGCCCTACTTTCTACTTTAGGCACAGTCGACCCATTCAATTCCCTCCTCATGGTCTTTGACTTGGACAAAGCTACTCCTTGACTACCCTCATCTATCGCTTTCCAAATCCATCTCTCAGTCCAGAACATTGATATCCATCGTTGCATCATCAATGAAGGGGCTTCCACATGCATCATTTCCAAATCCATTTGGAAAAAATTAGGATCCCTTGAACTTAAGCCTTTTGACATAATGCTCAGAGTGTATGACGAGCGCCCCTCTGCCCCCATCAGTCTATACCTAAGCGTTCTAGTTAAGTTGGCTGGAAAAATTGTGTTAATAGACATTGAAGTACTGGACACCCAATTGGATTACAACATCCTCCTAGGCCGAATCTATATGTATGAATGCTCACAGTCACCTCATCAGTTCTCAGAATCATGATGTTCCCCCCTGAGGGGAAGGTCATTACCATTGATCAACTCACATACTATGAGAAGAAAACATCGCACACACCAGATGGCGTGTTTCCCCTAGTATCCCAAGAAGTGGTCACTACTTACACTGATCTCAGTCCAAGCAATTTTAAGACATCAAGCCTCCTAGGAACATTCCCAGGATACCCTCTAGTAATACAAGAGCTTGTCCCAAATACCAGAGCAACAGTTTGCATGATGATTTCATCTAACACTACCTGAACATCAGAATAAGTTCCAGACACCTCAACACCTGCAACTAAAGAAGTTTGGCCTTTACCTTCCGCAATTATGCAAACATCCTTCTTATATCCACCACCGGGTATTTTTTTGCACCAAGTCATCACAACAATCACACTTCCTGACCTAGCCCTCGCAATACCAGTCTGGTATTTATCCCCCAAGACCAAGCCAACTAGCACATGTTACATTACGACGAGGGCTTTCCCTATCCCTCCTGAGAACAACAAGAGACCCCATACAACACCTACCCAGGCTTCACCTATGCCACAAGTAGTGACAGTACCAACACCAACTAAACCAAAACCAACGATAATAAGAAAGGAAAAAATATGGAATCCCCATCACTTCCTCCTATAAAACCCCTCAACCCTATGCTTTGTGTGAATCCATAAGGCACCCCACCAATAAGTTCCCTAAATTAAAGAGGCTAAAATATCTGCTACATGCCGCACAAAAGCCTGTAAACCATCTAACCTCTACCAAGAAGAAGAATTTACCCATGCATTATAAAGCATTATGTACCAATCACGAAATCATTATGCACCAATCACGCATGTGGCATCTTCACCAAGTACGAGAATTATATCCATAGTTTCCCCGAAGGGCCTCAATACAAAGATGCGTTAGTAACATTCACTAAACCTAGTTCCCCACTCTCCATAGAGGATGGCCCCAAAGATATTTTCTATGTCGTAAGAAAAGAAGCCTCTTTCTCCTCTCATCTAAAATGTCCATCAACCTCCACCCATGGTTATAGGTGCTCTCAGCACGCACATACCTCACTATCACCTACATGTGCTCTGTGTGACACATCAAAACATTTAATCAACCAATGCCCTAAGTTACAAGCATTTAACCAATTGTATCCAGTTCCTCACGTCACCCAACCAACAAGATCAATAAATAGGCCTCACACTTGCCAAATTTGCACCAACAAACATCATATGCAACATTGTGCACATCTTTCTCAATTCTGTCCAATGTTAGGATTCATGTGGTGACTTATCGCAGAGAATTCAGATTTTCCTAGAATAGAGACCCAACCATCAAGACATTCACCTACCCTATTAGGGTCCCACCCTAACCCCCTTATTTATGTAATAGGATCGAGTCATAGTTATAGTTAAGTAAAGAGTCAATAAAGCCCATATTAATAATTTTAAGTGGTTAACCCGCATTTAATGAAGGGACCACAGTAGTTGCAAATGGGCCATGGTGTTAGATAGATGGTATTAACAAGAACCATGGTATTTCCCCATGGTATTGCATGTATGAATCCTATATAAAGGATATAGACTCCCCTCAAGGAGAATTGTGTCTTATTTTGTAATTGAACTCAACTCTATTGGAGGTTGCCCCCTCGAAGAGGCAAGTGAACGTTGCTTTTTGAATAATAAACTACTTGCTGATATTTCTCATTGTTCTATGTTCTGGGTATATTTCTTCACATATTTGGTATTCTAGTATCGTCTTGCAAGTTAAGATCATAACAAGTGGTATCGGAGCTCTTTCCATGGCCGGTGGGATCTCCAATTTTTAGCAAAAGTTTTCTTTGCTAGAGACGTGTTCCAGCGTCTTTAGACCACGGGATCTGTCATTGAGCACATAAACCTGCAGATTTGGGGAGGCATGCATGCAAGAAATACAAGAGGTGGTCACGCTCGTTGGACTCCCTTGTAACCCCTATGAGTACCCCTTCGAGTAGTAGCACATTAGACAAAACCGTGCACTGATTGTCTTCCAAGTACCCTCCGAGCATATCGGAAGCCCCCTAGCTCCCTTGAAACCTCGCCATAGATAAACCGTCAGCCATCTTGCTGCTACAGTACACTGGGAACAGCACTCGAAGAGATTACTCGCACGTACGATAGGGTAGTTGGGTTGTACGGCTAAGGGTACGGTTAATCCTCCCTGGTTAGTGCCTCGAAAAATTGGGCCGAGTACTACTGTCAGACCCTTATGTATATTGTGATCTGTAGCACCTGACACTCCTGGAGACCATAATTCCCTTCTCTATCTCTGGATCACGCGTAATCTTTGCCATATCAGATCTCGCAAGTGGTGTTTTCTCGCAACAACAGCAATCAGTTCCGTCGTTCAGATCTATCAGATCATCCATTCAGATCTATTAGATCCATCAGATCCACAGCAGCAATCAGTTTTGTCACTCAGATCTATCAAATCATCCATTCAGATCTCTCAGATCCATCAGATCCGCCATCCAGATCTGAGTAGTTGTGTGGGTTCCTATATCCGGTCGTGATTTTCGTACGACTTTTGGCAGCATTAACATTTCTAGGATTCGGCTACTGTAGTATTCCTAAGCAAGGAGTAAAACTCCATTTGGAATAAAAAAAAAAGAAAAACAGTTTGAGACCCCCCTCGGGGCGCTTATTGGTGACTTAGCCCATCAGAATCAGGACGACAAGCTGAGCAAGGTGGTACCATTCAATTGTTCGTGCCAAAAAATTTAGGTGGTCCCAAATTTCAAGGACATCGGATCAGTGCATGGTACAAACTAGAGCTCAAGCTATGGCAAATGAGAGGATCGAAAAACTTGAATCAACATTGAACGAGGTCGTGATGCAGCTGCAGAACCTAAATGCAACACTCTCTAAGGGTAAGGTGGAGGCATGCGAGGAGGCATATATTGGCAATGAAAACAGTGAGGGTGAGTCTAGCCATTCTCTTCACCTCTTTGGAACCCACCAACAATCCCATCCGTGACCACCCAAGTTGGACATGTATAAATTTGATGGCTCTCACCCGGCCACATGGATAGCACAAATGGAGCAATATTTCACACTAAATTACATCCTGGATAATGCGACTGTTGGGTCCCTATAATACTAGTGATTACCCCATTACTATTGTAGTTATACCCCTTATTAATATTGTTGTGCCCCTATTTCCCCCATATTGTTATTACTGTGCCC
>APFE030884287.1:0-16050 GCA_000404065.3 Pinus taeda | reverse complement strand
GGCGCTGGCCTCATCCGCACCACCCCCATGACCCTCAGCCCCACCCGGACGACGGCCAGTCGATTCCCCGAGTCGACCGGCCGTCGGTCGGGTGGGGCGGTGGCCCGCAGGGCGGAGGGCCACGGGGGTGGCACGGCCGAGGAGAACACCTTGACTAACATGGACAACACTATTGTGGACATAGAGAATATACTTATTGATTTGGAGAGACAATTTGATCATAACTCTTTCGTGAAAGTTCCAGAACAGGGAGGGCCAATGAACATTCCTCTAGTCATACAGACCTCAGTAAATGAGCTGAAGAACCCTAATAGGAGCTGGGATGAGACATCTAGCTTTTCCATGGATACTACTTATGAGTTGATGGAACCAAGCAAAAGGCCCAAATTGAATCATGTCTTTTAACATAAGGATAACATTGCATTAGAAGAAATAATTAACACTGAGGAAATGAGACATAAAGATAAAGAACCAACTACATTAGAGGAGACACAACAACCCTCAACATCCAACACACACTTTGTAGATAGATAACCGAGTATGGAGATCTCTTCCTATGTCACGCCAGCTGACAAGGAAAAAGACATTAAAGATAGATTCAAAGAAATCAAAATGAGGAATGAGAGACTAAAGGGAGAGACATATGTCCAATATCGCAATCTCACACTGCCAAACTAGACTAGACTGATGTTAGCTTTTGACATAAAAGAATGAAAAATGTAGGTTTCTTTCTTACAGCCCACTATATAGCAACCAAATACCTCAGCAAACTACAAGAAGACAAATTTTGAGGTCTTGGTCAGGGATGTTCATCCCATTGATCAGATCAAATTTCACAAGCAGGTTGGATAAATGATCTACTCCACCCTCACAACAAAGGCCATTGTTGCTTACAAGTTAGAGGATTCATTAGACAATGTCACAACTCAATTCAAGCTAGAGAGAGCCTCTACACAAGCTAAAGACAATAGGATAAAGTCCTTGGAGGACTTAGTTATTAAAATGGTCCATGACCTAAGTGATGTTACAGCCATAGAGAAGCTGATCAAGAAGAAAAATGAGGACATAGCAGCCCTCAAGAAATAACTCAAGTTGACTCACTTGCAGCACCCACAGACAAAAGAAGTCCTAGAAAGCATGACCAATCATGAAGAGATGATGGACTTGGTGCTGAAACTGAATGACCAGTTGAAGGAAATGGAGAAGGAGTTGGATAAATTAATCCAACTCAAACAAGCTAGCATTTATAATGCTCCCGCAACTATCATTTCAATAGTGACCACAGTTGTACCTTCTACTCTGGTAGCAGCATTAGCTCCCACTTCTCTAATGGCCATTGCACAATCAACATCAGCACAGACTACATGAGCAATAGGATCAACATCAATGGCGTCCATAAGTGAAGAAACAAACAAGCTGGTCAAAGCAATGGAAGAAATGTCCATTCAGACCAATGATATGAACAAATTGAAAGAGGAAGTCAACAGCCTTAAGATAGATTGCAAACTTTCCGAGATCATACATAAGGAAGAACAACAAAAGGTTGCAAGGATGAATGAGAGGATAAAGAACCTCGAAAAAGAGTTGACCTTGACTAAACTAATAGGAAAGGCTAAAGAGCAACTGTGGGGCAATATCGTTAACTCTATCAATGATATTTGGGCATCCATCCAGTTCATAATTGAGCAAATAGATTTAATAAAGTATGCTACAAAAGCCATTCAAAAGGTTAAAACAAAACTTGGAGATATGCCAAAGGAAGTGGCAAGAATCATTCACTTCCTCAACTCCAAGAATAAATAGGAACTATAAGAGCTTGAGGTACCTGATAGGACAGATGCAATTTTGGAATTCAGAAGAGTTCTCACCAAGAGGAATTTGATGTCGAATTTAGAACATAATTGTCAGAACATGCAGCTAGTCATTGACAGGTTCATGGCTAAATTTGAACTTTTGAAGGAAAAGGGATTACCTAATCCCTTATTATAAATGACAATTTAATGACATAGGTAGATTACAACAAGAAGATAAGGGAAGTGGCCAAAGAACAGGTGATCACTTCATCTATGAAGGGCATGCCAACAGGCAAAGTCTTGTACTAAACTTTTGAAAACTTGTTTTACCTCCAACATGAGGTAAAACACCTGTTTATTAATAAGCCCACTTTTGCCAAATATATAGAGGTAGATGAGATATACAGAAAAATGATCAATTTCCAATTACCAGATGAAGGAAGATGGGAAAAACTGAATGATTTACTATAGTAAAAGGACAATAAATTATAAATCTACAGTAAAAAGTGAAACAACAAGGTAAAAGGATATTGACAGGTCAACATGATTAAAGTGTATCAGATGAAAGAGTATCAGGTTAAAGGTTAAAGTTAAACAAAACATCTAACATAAAGACCAAATAGCCAAGCAGCATAAAGGGAAAAAGATCAAAGAGAAAAGCTAGCAGAACCTTAATAATAAGGACAACAAGCAACAGTTCAATAGTTGTCTCTATCTTCTTGTAAGAAGATATTCCTTTTTTCGTAGATTAGTTCTGAAAGCAGTTTCAGATATTTTGTAATTTGTTTTGTATAAATACTTCAAAATTCGAAGTATTATGTGCATTATTTTACATTTCTAGAGTTATTTTGATCTTGAACCTAAGGGCGATTGTACCATTTTCAAGTCAACAAACTGAAGCAAGTAATAAAATAATCTCACTATAGGATGCATGAGATGAGCCATTTGCAGTGAAGTACTTTCCTTGTGTGGTTTTGTTACCTTTCTTATGTGTTTCATAATATTAAAAGTGTTCTAAAGCTGAATGAATTAACTAGAAATATCACTTAGAATTTTTTTAATTACACTCTGTTTAGCACAATTAGTCATTACATGTTTTCCTCTGATACCTAGATTTGAGAACCCTTAATTTCTCTTCCATCCTAGTTGACCTATTTCATTCCTTCGAAAGTCCAGCCTAGGGAACCCTTAATTTCTCCTTGGATTGAACTTGAAACTATCCCACCATTTAGCCTTTAAGATCTGTAGTAACTCATCTATTCTTGCCCTATAGACAATGTTTTTAGAACTGATTCCAGTCTTGTTTGTCTGACATTAGAATCCATAGCCCAATGGTAGAATAAAATATTTTTTCATCTAATTAAAGGATCCCACCACCCAATTCCAAAACAAAACCCAAGTGCAAGCCATAACTAGCCTAAAATCATCTTAACTAAAACAAAGTTAAAATATAAAGAGGGATCCCTATTTGAGCATGAGGATCTCCAAAAGTGCTTTGTGGTTACCTTTGATTTTTCTTTCTTCATTAACTTCAAAAGAAATATCAAAGTGATAACACCTCATACCCTATTAAACAAATATATTTGAGATGAAGCTTCTCAACCATGGGAGTTATAATCAGGACAAAACCAGCACGAAGAAAATTTTTGGAAGGATATCCACAAACAAGGGAATTGTTGCAAAAAGCACAGTGGATGGAATTTGTAATCAAATTTGATGGATTCCACAAGGAAGTCACCAAGTCCTTCACCAAAGCCTTTGATGGAGTGGAAGTCAATATAGGGGACATAAAATTAACAGTCACATAATCTTTTGTTGTCGAAGCTACTCGATTGCCTCAAATTGGAGAAAAATGGTATAAGAACAGAGGTTTTGAAAGCAAAGAATGGAAAGTTTTTCTAAAGAATCCTAGCATGGATACCACCATTTTCAAGAAAGACATCTCGAGAATAGCATGAAAAAGTAAGTGGAGAAATTTTCTTCTAATAATTCAAAACTTTGTTACATGTGAAGGGAGGTTTAGATGCATGTTTTTCTATCATATCTCACAGCTAATGAATTTTATTGAGGATAATGAGATAAATCTTCCTTATTTCTTGCTCAATAGTCTAAGAAATACTTCAGGGAATGTCCAAAGAAAAATTCAATTTATAGAAAACACCATGTATCACCATGGTCTCATTAAAATCCTTGTTGAATACCATCTTAAGAATGTGGGTGATAATTGGGAAATCCTTTGGGGAGGAACCATTTTAAAGAAGATAACCAAGAACAACCAAGCAACAATAAGGCAAAGAGAGGGAGAAAAAGAAAAATTGAAGAACCAGTAGAACAAGAACATCCAAGGAGCAACAAGGCTAAGAGATGAAGAAAAAGAAAAACTAAAATACCAACAGAACAAGGAAACCAACAATCACAGGAGCAGTCAGAGGATGACATTCCTCTTGCATAAATTTTGGGGAATATGAACAAGAAGGATGTTAGAAGAAAGAAAGCCAACCAAAAGACAGAGAGCACACCCTACACAAAGAAACAAAAGATATAAAGGAAGAAGAAAAAAATTCAAAAGCCTCATGTGACAAACTTAAGAAGAAGTACCAGACTAGATCCAAAACCAAAAGAACAACCTACAAAAAATATGGAGCATATTGACCTATAAGCAAACGAAAATTCAAGGCTTTCTCCACACACTTTCATCACACCTCCTGAGAGTCCAGGCCGAAAAACACCTAAAATTGATCTAGTATACCAGGAAATATATGATTATATTGAGTCTCTAGAGAAAAGAGATGTAACAATAACATCAAATTCTAATCAAGAAGAAGTCTATTTTAGTGAACCATAAGAAACTTTAGTAGTAAATGATTTAAAACAAGAAATTTTCAAGTTGGAGACACTAAACAAGTACATTCAAAAGGAGAATCCAAATCTAAATGCGTAGAGTGAAATCCAAGTGGCTAAGAGTGAAAATCTCCTCTTACACATAAGTCTTTGGTACAAGAAGAACAAGAAGCCAAAACAGAAAAACAGAGCTCTACAAAGGCAAGTCATAAACCTGAAGTACAGTATTCTCATGAAAAATTCATGGATGGAAGTGGGTGGAAAGATGGGAAAAGACATGAAGTTGGATGTACTTGCAGAACTTTCAAAAGAAATGCAATAATTAAACAAGATACATTAGTTTTGTGTTTTGCATGAGTACATGCAAAGACCTCAGCATGGGGGAATGTAGAGTCTCATGATTGTTCTTTTTCTGACATCATTTTCCATCCATTTTTCCTCTTTTCATCACTACTATCAACTCCAATAAACAACAAAATAAGATATTTTGACATGGTAACGTAGTCAGATGTCTTATTTTTCATACTTGCTAATGTTTCTTATTATTTAGTTAAAGATCGTAATAGCTACGAAATTAACATGAATCTACAGCTACCTCCATGGTTTGACATATTCTACTGCACTAGAAAAGAAAAGAAGCACATGGGCAGATAGGAATTCATCTCCCCATGGTTCTCCTTCTATTTTTCAGAGCCAAATCATCAAGGAAATCTCCTAGTCATGCAGTCAACAGAGTGGGTCAATGTGTGGATGAACTGAGCAGCAAGAGTTCAATTCAATCACGACTCTCTGATTTGCTTTCCAAATAGAAAATCATCAAGAAGCATTATAATTTCCGTTATTAGATTAACATTTAGATTAGGATTGTATTTATGTTTTTAAGGCGTGAAAATATCAAAACTGTTAGGAACGAATGCTATATATATATATATATATATATATATATATAGACATAAACTAGGGACACCCAGAAATATATTTAATTTGTAATTGACAGTTCGGAGTTCCATGACTTTCTTCCTCTTTAATTGAAGAAGTATTTTCATGAATATCATGCTTTTATATGGGAATCGTGTCCACACGGATGCTGCTATTCCCACTAAGATGGGTGGCTATCTTAGAAACAAACAATCAAAGTCTACTATTGATTCCTTTTATGAAAATAGATGAGAGGAGAACCAAGAGGGCCAACCTGAGTGTTGCGCTCGATTCCATCTCCTTCTTGATAGAGTTTTTCCACTCGCTCTTTGTTTGCTCAGCTTCAAAAGGACTTGTAGAATCACAACAACATACTACTATGCAATAAACAAGGATCTAAATTCATAAATAATGCAGGATCAGATGTACATTAACCATATACAAGCATATATAAACAAGTACACCAGAATTGGAAGGAAAGAAGAATAGCTTTATTCAAATAAAAAGTAGCAAGATGATTACAACCATGAGTAGCTCTGACCCAGCATCATCCTCCAACTAAGAACCCCTTCTTCACCTCAAGCAAACCAAAATCACCCAACACTGTGAATGTACCCCAAAATACCAACAACACTTCTCTATAAGTTACAAAATTCTAGCCTATGGATCTCTGTGAAGAGGGATCCATATATAGATGATTACAGAGAGGTGAGTCATCTTTTGGGATCTTGATTAGTGTCTTCTCTCTGATAATTCCTAGTTCCACTTGGAGAATGAAGATCTCTTACTCATTCCTGGTCGAAAATGGAGTGGCAAGTGTCAGAGGGGAAGCTTCTGGAAGATTCCATGATCTTCCACCTCGCATTTTGGTCCATGCCATTTGTCCATTCCCGACCATCGCACCCTATAGAGGAGAAAATTAGTATGCATCTCACCTTGTACATTGGGAATCTGATATGCATCGCACCCTCTGCATGGAGCTTTCAGTATGGTCCAATTTTGACCATTTATGAGCCGCTTTCAGTGGAGAACTTCTGGGAGATGATGTAATCAGTTGACCTTGTTCCTTTAGGCATTGAAGAAACCCTTTTAGGGACTTAAGAGCCCTCAGTTTATGGACATTTGTGATTGAGATTGAAGTGCCCAAAAATTTCTATAACAGTTTCCCCCGAAAGCATGAGGTCATTAATCATTTTGATGTCGGGTGAAATGCTTTACTATGAGGATCTGAAGTTTTTCCGCACTCGTAGGCGACCTATAACAAGATACAATACAATACATTATTTGACAACATTTTTTCATGATCTAGCTGAGTCAGGCATTCCCATGCTCAGCTTTATAAACTCATTTTCATGTACATAGGACAGATGATCGTCTATGTGACAGACTGATTATATGGACAAATCATCCTTTGATTTGGATGATCATCTGATCGGAAATGATGTACACTTGATGTTTTATATCCCTGAATATATCGTAGCCCGGATGTATGAAACTAGATCCGGGGTCTTCAAACTGAGCCAATCTTCACTCGGAGTACAAGTCGATCCATGTGAAAAATATTTTGGAGTCGAACATGGAAAGACATCACTTGATTACCAGCCAATGATGTAAGCTGTTAACAGGCGCGAGAGGAATCACCAATAATGACAATGACCCTCAAGGTACTACAATACAATTTACGTGGTGTGAAAAAGGACTTGGTGTCGGACACCACGTAAAATCTCTTGGTCGAAGGCCATTGATGTAAACCTGTCGCCAAAAGTGAGAAACTTTCCATTGAGGCATGCAAGCTCAAAAGTACTGAAAGGGTTGTTCCTAAGTAAAATTCTTGGATAATAAGTTGATGTTAACAAGAAGCGACCCATCGCAGGAGGGCCTTAATGAATCCCACATCAACGACACGGAATGAAGCAAATGATTTTGGAGGTGAAAACAAACTGACGATATGGGGTTCAGGGTGGTGGTCATGAAGGAATGAAGCATGAATGTATTGTAGTGGGTGAGACTCAGGTGAATTGTCTAAATGACTTCTCTTGAACATATCAATGACATTGACGATGGATTGGTAGCATTAACCCTAGAGATGGATGGTGTGACGCACCAATGGTGAAGACTAGTGAACAGAGCAACCCAACCCGACATGGATGCAGAAGGAATGTGTCATGTTCAAGAGCGACTTGCTACCAATAAAGTTTCTTCTTGTTTTCTTCCCATTTTTCCCCAGTCATTGCTGACCAATACCTCATTATTTTTGTCAAGCTTGATGAGGATAACATACGCTTGTTCTATAATCTGCCCTTTGGGCGAACCTGTCACTATATTTTAGCGAGACTAGCGACAGTGAAACACGTTCTCGTCCTGTTGGATGAGTTTGTCTATATTTAGTTTTAACGAGTTTAACGACAAAAATAACTCGGTCTCTTTCAATTATAGAGAGTCTGAAAGAAACAGAAAGAAGACTCCGAAGGTTCTTTTTCGTTGTATAATCCCTTAAGTCCGAAAAAGCGTAAAATGATACAAAAAGGATGAATTTTCTATAGTTTTAACGAGCCAAACAAGACAAGCGCTCGATCATTTTGTGTAATAATCCCTCAAGTCAAAAAAGATTAAAATCTAGAGGAGGGATAGAACTTTTGATGCCTTTTAATGAGCCGGACAGGCCAATCGCTTGGAAATATTTTCATATTTTACAAGTTAGGTGAAAAGAGCTTAAAGAAGACTCGTTTTCGAGGAACGAGTGATGGTTTCGGGTAGCATCTGATTCGAGGTAATGTTTGGAATTTTCCAATCACGACAGTGTTACAAGGATGACTAGCAAAATCACTCTTTGCAGATGTTCCTCGAAGGGGTAAACAATCATATGGGGGTGAATGATCGGCTAAAGACAGAGTGGAGGAGATGGCAAGAACACGACCAAGGCTCAAAAGATAGCGATAAGGAATTCATGATGGTTATTTACCCGTTCATTTTTTAATGAGCTTAAATGCGGGGAGAAACACTTGCTCATGACTTATGTTTATTTTTTAACGAGCTTGAACTATGTGCTAAAACTTCTCATGGAGAGTTTACTTTTTAATGAGCTTGAACTCTGCAACAACATTGCTCACAATGATGGTCATTGATTTTTTTATTTACCTTTAACATTTTGTTCTTTCAAAGACAATACTACTTGTTCATTTGCTTCATCAAACTGATTAAAAATGAAAACATATGTATGATAAATGAGTCAAAACACTAATATTTTACTTGAGTTACGTGCATAGTAAATTAAAAGTGACTTTTTACCTCTCATTTTACCATTTCATTTGAATTTGGTTTGTTGGAGCTCTGCAGGTGCTTTTCCCCCTTGATTTTCACCAGTAGATTTTGCGAGATTCTATGGACGATTCTCGATGCCATTCGAACCAAGTAGGAGCTAAACTTGTTCTCTTTCATTACGTGCCTTTCATTTTGTATTTTGAGCTCATTCCCCTATTTTTCTGAGCCCCTAGGGTTTGAAGAACTCGCCCTAAGATCACCGCACCCTTCCTTGGTCGAAAGGTGCGATGCATACTGATGTCTCCACTAACTAGTCAATATGCATCACTCCTAGAACACTTGCTAGGGTGTGATAGGCGCAGGGAGGGAAATTTTTGCATGCTTTCCTCATGAAATTTTTGCATGTTTTCACCAAATGAAGATCTTGAATCTTCCCATGTTTGTTTTTCAAAGATTCATCAGAGGAAAATGGTTGTCACATGGTGAGAAAATGAGCATGAAAAAGAGGATGTTGTTACTTTACATGATCTGGGCACAGTAGCTGCATTACGGAAATGTGGCATGCTGAAGTTTTTCCGTATCTCAAGCATGAGACAAAAAATTAGTTTGTTGCAGTATTTCCTCAATGCTTGTGATCCTATCAACCACGTATTCCAGATTAGGGGCAAATCAATCCCCTTGATAGTGGTGGACATCTACTTTCTGACCGGCTTATCGAGGCATGGTGCCCCTCTCTCTTTATCAGGTTTCGCCCGTGCGGGTGAGTCTGTAAGGGAGTACATTCACTGGCATCGCAGAGAGGGATCTCAGCCGAGTGCCGATGAGAAGATCAACATCTGGGATGTCACTGACCGGTCATTGTGGACCATCCTGTTTACTTTTTCTAGACTTGCTCGTAGTTCTGCTCTCCATATAGCCAACAGATCTTATATGCAGTATGCTTTGGAATTCCTTGAACCAAAGGTGTTCAATTGGTGTGATGCAGTACTTTCTGTGATGAAGGAATAGTTGACCAAGGTGAAGAGCGGTAGATCAAAAAAACTTTGGTTATGGTTCTATTTTGACTTCTTTCACCTTGGAGAGAATCCCACTGATGCAGCCACAGTATATATCACTTGGCCTACCTCCACCGACAGAACCACGGATGCAGAGATGGGTCGATCTCATGTCTCCGCATGCTGGCCAGCCCCAGATTTCTTTTTCTGAGACCTTCTTTGAGTGGTTTGACCGTCAGGAGATGGTCTACGCCAGGTTCCCATATGCTGGTATGGACTTCCGAGGTGATCCGGATTTGGTGTTGCCGGCTCGAGAGCAGTGGGATGTCATGGGTAATTTTCTTCTCACCATGTCTCTGTTCATTGTTGTTTATAATGTTATTATATTCTTAAGACTAATCAAAACTCATGTGCTCATGCAAATGTTGGCCCAGTTCCACCAGTTTAAACGACATACTACTGGAGTGTCGAGCCGATGGACTAGGCTCTTACGCATGATTGCACAGGCGGTGACTTGTTATCACCAGCACCATTAGGCTAGGGTGCCCCCTAACATTTTGATTTTTGGGTCATTTGACCAATTTTGTCTTGGTTACAGAGCATTATGTACAAACTATAAATAGTTATGGAATATATTTTTGATTTTCGGAGCTTTATTTATGTTCAGTTACATGATCCTGCTGCATATATTGATGTCATGCTTATTTTTATAGATGTCGCAAATGTCTATCTAACACATAATTTTCCAATGAATCTATTAACGTGTTTAAACTTCTGGAAATATGTTGATATTGGATGAAATCAAACTGTCTTTCCAAAATTTTGACCCTTAGGAACATGCGATAGATAGCTGGATTTCGTACAACATAGATGCCAGTGAGTTGTAGAATGACGAACCATGAGTCTAGCCTGACGACAAGTCGGCATATACCATGTGCAATGGCATCAAAAAGGAGTTCTATTAATGTGTTGTACTCAGCGATATTGTTCATAGACCGACCAATACATACTCCTCTGAAACTTACTAACTCACCGCTGGGATTGAAAATGGTCCATGCCACAGAAGACAGATTCCGCGAGCTACGACTTGCTCCGTTGGCATATCCAACGAATGATTCCAATAGGTTCGACATCTGAAACGAATGAAAAAAGTGTATTACTTAACCAAATTAAATTCTCTTCGTGAAAACAAAAATGTAACAAAAGCACGAGGAATATTATGCGAGATCAAGCATAGTAGCGTTTGAGGTACAACCGGTTGGAAGGTTGCGCCAGTGGAATCCCATCATAGTTCATCAACTCGTAGGCTCCTTTTGCTAATACTCGTTTAAAAATATAGGGACCCATCCATAACGATTTGAATTTTCCTGCTCCCAATTTATCGGATTCCTAGTCACAAAGTAACACCAAGTCACCCTCTGAGAAGATGCGAGGTTTGACATTCTTGTCGAACTGTGCTTTGACTCGTTTCTTATGAGCCTCGTTAGCCAAAGCTGCATCAGGACAGGTTTCATACAAATGGATTAATTCCAAGAAACGAGCCTCTTCTTCTGAGGTTCCGGGGTGAAGGTCGACTGCGAGTTTGAGGGACGAGATTTCACATTGAACCAATAAGATTGCTTCGAGACCGTACACCAATTGAAAAGTTGTGAATCCGGTTGCATTTCTTACCAATGTCTGGTATGCCCACAAGGTTGAGTACAGGATTAAGTACCAATCCCGTTTGTGGACTCCAATCATCCTTTGCAACATGCGCTTTAGGACTTTGTTGATTGCTTCAACTTGTCCGTTAGCTTGCAGATAGTATGGAGTAGAGCTATCGTGGGACAGTCCTAATTTGGCAGACAACTCAACCATCATGTGATTGCAAAAATGCAATCCATTATCTATGACTATGGCTTGTGGAATGCTGAATATGGAGACTACGTGATTGAAAAAGAAAAGGGAAACTGTTTCGCCGCTATTGTTTATTGTAGGCATTGCCTCGGCCCATTTGGTAAAATAGTCCACCGTGACTATTATGTACCCATGCCCCCTGGTCGAGGTGGGGTTACATGTCATGAAATCTATGCCCCATTTGGAGAATGGCCCAACAGCTACTACTGGTTGCAGCAGTGTTGGTGCTCTTCTGGTTTTGCTATCGAAAATTTGGCAAGCATGACAACTTCTAACTGCGGTTATGCAATCATTGAACATTGTTGGCCAGAAGTATCCTGCTCGCAAATTTTTTTGTGCCGTAGCATAACCAGATTGATGCCCCCCACATGTGCCTAAATGGGAGTCATTTAGGACTTTTTCGGCCTCCTCAAGGGTGAGGCACCTCCGCAGAACTGTATCGATACCACGATGGCAAAGAGTATTGCTGACGATCACGTAGTCTTTTGCTTGGTATCGAATACGTCATTGTTCGGAGCGTGAGGTATTAGACCTATATGTTTGTGTCTGGAGATAAATGATTATATCTCTGTACCACAAATCGCTTGAAGCTATCAGAAACAAATTTTTGTCCACGATTGCTTCTTCAAATGTTGCATCGTTAGATGACGATGGGAGATCACATAGTAACTCGACGAATACTAGGGCTTTCTCTGATTTGGATATTTTAAATTCCAAATCAAACTCTTGGAGAATCGCTATCCATTTCGAATACTTGCCCCCCAGCAACTGTTGTGGCAATATGTAAGTCATGGCGTTGCAATCTGACAAAATGGTAGTTTTCCTAAAGAGGACGTAGTGTCGAAATCTCTGTATTGCTTGAACAGCTGCGAGGGCTAGCTTTTCAGCGTAGGAGTATTTAATTTCCGTATCATTTAAGTTTCGGCTTAAATAATATATAGGATGTTCAATTCCATTGTCTTCTTGAACTAAAACCATTGCTATGGTTGTATCTACTGCAGCCAGATACAAGTTAAAGGTTTTTTGATAATCATGAGCATACATTAATGACGCTTGTATTAGAGATTTCTTTAAAGCGTCAAAGGAAGCTTGTGCGACCTAGTCCCAAACGAAGGTTACATCCTTTTTCAACAGACGGGTATAACCTTTATCTAGTTCGGCAAAATTTGGAATGGGCATCCTGAGGAAATTTGGTTTCCCTTTGAGTTTCTGAATCTGAAGTAGGCTTGAAGGTGGAGGCAAATCGATGATTTCCTGAACCTTCCAGGGGTCAAGACGAATCCCATCCTTTCAGAAAATGAAGCCAAGTAAACGACCAGAACTGACCCAAAACAGACATTTGTGCGGGTTGAGTCTTATCTTGTAGTGTCGGAAACGTAGAAATATTGCTCTCAAATGGCGTGGATGATCGGTCCGCTTTCGTGAATGAGCTGGGAGATCATCGAGATAAGGTTGAACGATGTTTTTGATGTCATGGAAAGCATAGTTCATTGCTCTTTGAAAAGTTGCCCCTGTGTTCTTCAAACCAAAGGGTAGCTTGCGATATGTGAATGTGACGCACAGACAAATGAATGCAGTCTTTGATTGGTCCTGTGGGCGGATATCTATTTCATTACCCAAAAAATCCATCCATGAATGAAAAGATTATGCATCTGGCGCATTCATCAATAATCTGGTCAGTAAAGGGTGTAGGGTAGTTGTCTTTTGGACAAGATTGATTTACATCCCTGTAATCAATGCACACTCTAATCGTTCCTTGTTTTTTCATCATAGGAACAATATTGGATACCCAATTGGTTAGAGGAACGGGGTAAATGAAACCAGCATGGAGAAGTTTTTCGACTTCCTCCTTGATGGCAATGGCTTCCTTGGGGTGCACCTGCCTTAGCCAGTGTTGTACCGGTTTGACATCTGGATACATCTTAATCTCGTGTTCAACTATGCTTGAGTCGATACCTGGCATTTAATCATATGACCAAGCAAAGACATCTCTAAACTCGTGAAGGAGAATACTATATATTTCTAGTTCGGAAGAAGAACAAGATTTGCCAACATGAATGTTCTCTACAACATCTATTTTGGTCGAGATGTTTATGGCAATAGTCTCTTCGATATTGGATAGGTTTCTTTCGGAATCCACCGTGTTTACAATATTCGGCAGAAAGTCAAATACTGAAGGATGTTGTAGGTCGTCAGAATTATCTTCTTTACAAGTCAGAAGATGGGAACGATGGTGGTGATCTTCCCATGGTGCCCCATCGATCATCATCGGTTGACTGATTCCTTCATCTGTAAGGTGTACTTGCAGCCAAGGATCTGAAGGGGTGCCATATTCTTTAGTTCTATATATCCAAATGCTTGACGAGTGTTGATGCTGCTTTGCCTCCCATGCTGAGACAATTGATTGCTATAATATTTCTAGCAGGGTTAGAGGCAAAACCTGCGAATGATCCATCTTAACATCGTTTTCTGACATCTTCTGAATGGAAGATATCATATTGCAAGTTCCTACATTAGCCACTTCCGCCAAATTGGTAGGAGGCGGTAGGGTAAAGGTTCCCATTAACGTATGGTCTTTTAGTAGGCCTACTCCAATATTATGAATCATGCTAGGGCTTCCATGGATCATTGGAATGCTTCCCGTAACTTGCGAACTGTTGTGGAGAAAAGTTTGTTGGTCCATGATTGTAATTCCTCCTTGGGAAGGAAATGAAATTTTCCTAAAGTAGGTCGACACAACAGCTGCAATGGTATATATCCAGGGTCTTCCCAGTAGGATGTTGTAATAAAGATTTATGTCGATGATTTCAACATCGATTTCTACTGTTTTTCTCCCCAGTTCGACTTGCAAGTTACTTAGTATCCCATACGGGGTGTACGTTTGTCCATAAAATGCTTTTAATGTTGTTGACGATAGCGACAAAGATGGATACCCCAGAGTTTTCTAGCAACTCATCAACATGATACATGTGGATGCTCCCTCGTCAATAATTGTTCTATGAATAGTTTTGTTGAGGGCTTTCACTTGAATGAGGGAAGCTAGTTGAGCTAGCAACTGTGGGTCATATCCTTTATGATTAAAAGATACAAGATTGGAATTCGTTGGGTCAATCCCACCTATTGCTGACAATAAAGCCTGCTTTTGGGAGGGGCAATTTTCCAGTACTTCAAGAATCGACATCGCGCATGGCGATTCGGCTAAATCCTCCACTATAGTATAGTGTTGTGCTGCTCGGGCACGAGGATTAAATGTCGATTTGTGTACTACTCCCTTTGGCGATTTTATTGTTAATTCAGCAATGATGGGTGGCACGACTTCTGTTGAAGTTGTTGTTGAACTACTAGGTTGGTCATTGCCCTTGTTGTTCAACATCTGTGGATTCCCATAATCTTTACTCCTTGTCGTTATAAGAGTGTCATTTAGTTGCTTCAAGACTCACAACATTAGAACTTGGGACCGGGAAGAATTTTCGCTAGCAACCATATTTGTTCCTGGGTTTGGAAACGAATCCGTCAATACAACCGAGGTTTTTGAACTTTTGAAGAATTTTCTAAGTTCTTATTTATATGTACATTCTCAGGTCCAACGATCCTCGTCACATATACTGCATGGACTTTTGGGTTATGCATTCCCACAAGGGTTTGCAGAACGTTTCCTAGGAGATGAGTCTCCCTGGTTTTTCTTCTTCCCTTGTTTTTTCTTCTTGCCTCCTGGTTGCTTAGTTTCTTTGCCTTTTTCTGTTGATACAACATTTACTTCTGAGGCTAGAAGTTCCTCATTTGCATCTTGACTCAAAACCGTGTGCGCCTTTTTGGATTTGGCCTTTGCGGTTTTAGTGCTTGTCATGCCTATCACACCATCGTCGACATAAGAGTCTTTGTTTGATTTAGGAGGTGGAGGGACGGAGAATTCTGGTCTAGGAGCGTCAGGGATTTTATCGTAGAGAAAGCCAGACTGAGTATAGATCAAGTCTAGATATTGTGCATGAGAAATAACTTGCTCTTGAGTGGCGACTCCACCCTTTGCCACATCTTCTGTAATAGCGGGTAACATTGACTCAATAAACCATTCAGCCAATAGCTGATCAGGAACATATGTTTTCACCATTCTACGACAACGCCACCACTCATGAATATGATCAGATATGTGAGTGGCTATCGTTTGTTTGAAATTGGTGAGCAACTCAGTTCATTTTTTGTACCTGATAGGTAATTGAAAATGGGTTGAAAAGGTTGTGGCTACAGTACTGAAGTTATCAAATGAAGCTCTAGGTAGTTCGATATACCACTTTGCTGATGGACCAATTAACGTGTGTTGAAAGAGGCAAAGCTGAATCGAATCATCA